>LOJH01028291.1:0-17782 GCA_001685095.1 Ellobius talpinus
TCCCATTCCCCCAAGCTCTCCCCATCCTCCCCTTTTCCCTTCTCTCTCCCCATCACCCCTTACCCCCACCCATCTCCCCTTACCCCCACCCACTCATTTATTTTTTGCAAAAGTCACTAGTAAGTAGATGTTTTACAGTTTTATCTATCAAGCTAGTAAAGATGTTATTAGTAATAATAAGTCAAATCTAATAAACTTCATTTATTCAGCTTATAGAAATGTGTCGTGATGCAAATTTTGTAAAACAATTTCACAACACTATAATAACAGTCTTTTTAAATATTAATGCTTTAGAGTTTTTACTTCTAGGAATCTATATAAGAAAATAAATTATTTATGCTTTTCTACGGTGCTTTTATAAGCGGAGAAACACAGGTATTACAAGAGGCCTAAGCAATGGCTTAATTAAAAAAAGAAAGAGGCTACAAGAAAACCTCCCTGCAAGATTGCTTTAACATAATACCTCCCACCCCACACATTTAGAATCATATGTTACTGCGGAAATTAAAAAGGGGTAGCTTGGTGTGCCAGGCAGGAGCACACCAAGAGGGGAGTACCTCTGCCCCAGGACACAAGAGCACCATTAGCCTCACCATCTCCTGAACCAGCAGGAAGAAACACGTGGTCATGTGCCCCTGCCCTGCTGTGCAGCTCAGTACAAGGGGAGAAGACAGGAAGTATTTCAGAAATGTCTTCCAGTTTTACAGGAAGGCAGGAACTCAACCCAAATTGCCAAGCAATACCATAAGGATAGAGAAGGGAACTGAGAAAAGTTTGAGCTATTTGGCTAATGTTCTTAAGGACTCCGGCTGTGTGTTTCTACACAAAGCTGAGCCAGGACTTCTTTTTGGAACTACAAGAGACCAGGGAACAAACTAGAACTCAAAGGGGAGGACTGTATGCAGTGTGTAGCCAGCGCCAGTCCTAGCAGGCAGGAGAGCAGACATCTGGGGACACCACAGTCAGCCCAACTGGGGCATTCAGGGAGAAGGGAAGTATGAATTATTTTCAAAGTTAAAATTGAAGATACAGGCTAGCAATTCCTATTGTATTTACAGAAATTGCCTGGCAGAAACATTTAACACAACTACACCCAAAGCACTGTACAATCATCACGTGACCTTGACATAGCTATTTCCATATTTCCAAATGATGCTCTTAAAGGGCATCTTGTAGGGTAACCAGGTGCTCAGCGGTGCAGCCTCGGGCCCAGCTTCGCCTCAAATACAAGCTCTGTTAGCTAGAGAATGTGATCCAAGTGAAATAAAGGAACCCAGTTCTGACCCATAAGCAGGACAACATTCTGGACACAGTGGATGTAGACAGTACAGTGATGGCTAGTTCTTTTATCAACTTGACACAATCTTGAGTACTCTGAGAGGAAAATGCCTCTTTAAGACTGAGTGTAGACAAGCCTGTGGGGCTTTTTTTAATTCCTGATTGATGTGGGAGGGCCCAACCCCAGCCCATTACATGTGGTGCTGCCCTGAGCCTATGGTCCTGAGTATATAAGGAAACAAGTTGAGCTCGCCAAGAGGATCAAGCCACTAAGTATCCCTCCTTCATGACCTCTGCTTCAGTTCCTGCCTTGAGTTCCCACCCTGCCTCCCCTAAGAAGTAAAGTGTGACTTGAAGGTTGTTAGCTGAAATAACCCTGTCCTCCCCAAGTTCCCTTTGGTCATGTGATTTATCACAGCAATAGAAAGCGAACTAAGACATGTGTGGTGAAACGAAGACATCCAAGCCCACATCTGAACTTTATGAACAATGTTGATATGCTTGTTTCAACCTGGAAGCCACTTAGTTCAGGAATTTAACCCCTGAAATTTTAGCCCACTCTCCCACGACTGTTAGTGATTTATTAATGCTGTTCTTTATGTGTAGCTACCTCAAAATGTCTTTAAATATCACCTCATTTATGACAGAGACACCTCCGTTAACCAATGCCAAAAGCATCCCCATCAGGCAGAAAGTACAGGACCAGGTGCCTCAGAGATGCATGTTGGGGGGACCGGATAGGAATGAGGTTGGCTGTGGTCACAGAGAGGCAGACCCTGTAGTCTGAAACTGCTGTCTACAATGAAAGGCACATAGCATCCATCTTTTCAAGCATGCCCATGAATAGTAAATGGCATCAATAATATCGTCAACAGTCTCTAAACACATAAAGGACAGACATGAGGAGATTTGTTTGGTTTGTTTAACTTGTTCTGATAATTCTCAAATTTCCAAGTCTGAGTCTTTGTACCTACCAGTGCAAACACAGCTGATACGTAACTCTTAACTCTTAATAGTCACTGTGTCTATATTTGTGACTGGGGTGAGGAGAATTCCAAGCTCATTTTCCAGAGAGAGAAAATAAGAGATGAATGTCATGGCCAAGAAATGCAGCAGCATGAATACAACCCACCCCTGACCCAGGAGGGATAGTGGTAGAGAAAAAAAAGAACAATGAAAGCAATACAGAGACTTTCAAAACAGAGACAGCCATGACTCAAAATAACAAGAATTGCCCTGATAATATGAGAAAATAACCGATAATCGTATCCTTTAGGACTATCCAAAGAAAAGATCATAAGGCTTAAAGTACGTTCAATGTCTGTTTTAAAGTCCAGATTAGTATTCTTTGTTAACATATGAAATAAAATCTACCCTGTATCTGCATGACACCTGTTTTATTGTTTGATGGGGAAACTGGCTCAGGTTGAGCCCTTTGATCTGACCTAAGGCAGAAAGGCTTCTCCTTTATGCATAATTCCCATTCTAAGAAGATATGGTTATGAGACATTTTTTAAGAAAATCAGTGAACATGCAGGGCTGATGCCCAGAATACAAAGCTCTCTTTCTCCTTAGAACTACCACTTTCCCTCACAGCTCACCCACCGTCTTAGTAAGCTTTCCCACCTGCTAACCTGAGGAACCAGACTGATGACAGGGAGATGCCCTCATGACAACTAAGAACATATAAAGCTTCAGCTGTGACATGACTCATTTTCATTTTAAGGCCCCTCTAGGTGTGGATATTGCCTTGTCCTGTTCTTTACTGCCCATGGTCATTTCCAATGGTAGAAACTAACTCATGGGCTCTTCGTCACTCTCCAGTTTTCTTGCAAGGCCACTCTAGCATACACCAGCTAAGAAGTCAACAATAGTTCCAACACTTCCCCCATATCAGCCAAGACTTTCTTCTTCACTCAGCAGCAACTCCAACAACTAAATTCAGAAACCCCCATCCAGTCCAACTCCCAAGACTACCAAGAGGAAGCAACAAGAGCATCAGTACCCTTACCTCCACCCCACCCTCATGCAACCAAGAGCCAAACCAACTGCAAACAGTCAGGGAACTGCACATGCCTCTTTCTAACACCAACATCCCAAGCACCTCCCTATCTTTCATCACTCCAAGCACTCCACAGAATGAGTATGTAGCTCAGTTTCCCTGCTTAGCACTGGTATTTATTAGAACAAGAACCATACAATTATTGCAATTCGAGGCTACAGACTTGCCTAGTTTTGAGACTTTTCATGACTTGTTCTAGCCAAAACTATACCAGTTACCTGGACCTGAGTAGCTGACATCTCGCTGGTTCACACATATGTGCCTCGTTTTTTGATTATCCCTTTGATCCCATTCCATTCCATTCTTCTGTGCATCCTTCTGTGCCACAAAAGATGGCCTCATTGATTCCTTCACTGCTGTCTTTGTGTTGGGTTTGTCCACCAGCAAAAGAGGGGAACCCAGAGATAGGAAGACAAGAGAACAAGAGGACAGGGCACTTGCTTTATAGACATATGCACCCTGCAAATGGCTAAGCAAACTGTTCCAAACAAGGCTCCATTCTCATGGGCTCCAAGGAACATTATCTTCTCACTTGACTCTCCAAACCTGAGTAGTGGTGACTCCTACATGTTCCTAGACCCTGAGTACTCCACCATTCCTTGATGAGTCTCTTAGCTCTGTTCATATTTTCCAAGTTGTCTCTTCATCATTTCAGGGACCATATGAATTTGATTCTGTTTCCTGAAAGGTCCCAGGCACCTCTCTACCACTAGGTTCTTCCTGCTGTTACATCTCTGTCCTGAATTCTCTACCCCTTACCTAAGGCACCAATGCCCCCATAGAAAGGGCAATACCAACCTTGGCCTCTCACCAAGAATTTCAATCATGCTATACACCATAAAGATTGTGTGTATTCTATCAGGGACACTGCATAGCCTCAATGTATGAGTAAGATTTTCATGACTTGTCTACAAGTTCTGACCAGTTCTGACCTGTAGCAGTCCCAGTGCATACCATGTGTCCACACCACTTCTGACCCACCTGTGCTCACCATCAGTATGGGAGATTGACCACATTCGAAACTCTTCTCTTTGAGGCAATGCTCAGGCCTACCCTAAACACCGGGTTTCAAGTATCAGCCAAATGCTCTAACTGTCCCAACTAGCATGTAGAGAAGTCCAAATTCTGTCATCAGGCATAAGGAGATAGACATCATTAACACTGCCCACTCAGTAACAGCTGCAAGTTCTGTCAGGGTCCATGTAGCCAACTGAGCTACATTTGCCATCACATGAAGAAGCCTCGCGGTCTGGAGTGGCATTGAAGAAGTGACTTTCAGAATACTATGCTCTTTGCATTTAAAAACTTCCTCCTCTTGCAATAGAGGTCTACATGACTAATTCTGCAGCATACCTCCACTGTCCAGTGTATGACCTCTCTCTAAGAGGCCCCATCCACTTTGGCACCATCCTATCCAGACATCAAGCAAACAGGGCTTCTCCTTCCCATGAGCCTGCCTCCTTTTGATCCTAAACACCACTCCCTTTCCCTTGAAAAAGCTTCCCAGCCCTTCCTCACCAGAACACTAGCTCCCTGCTCAATAAATAATTCTTACATCTTCCTCCAATATTCTGCCTCTCTTCCTCTTGATGCTTTCGCTTATACACTGATGTCAAAAAGAAGGTGGGCTGGGGGGCTACAGCCAGGGGGAAAGAGGATGCATTATCTTGCTGGCATTTTCTAATAGGGTCTAAAAAAAAAACTTTGAGGGGAGCTACACAAGCTGGAACAAATTTCTTTCAAGCCCTTTAGCTTTCTTGTGCTTTTTCCATTATCATTTTTATAGCGGAGATTTCAGTGAGGATTCGCAGTGAGTCATTTTATGAGGCAGTTCCATCTGTGCCATCTGCAGGCATGACTTTCCCATCACTCTAGACATTACGTATCTCCTTATGGCAGCCTGGACAGGGGGTGGAGATTGCCAAGCCAGGTCACATGCCAGGAGTCCATCACTCATCCGGAGGGGATGGGCAGGGTCTGCTTACAATTAGGTTCAACTCCTGGTTCTGGATAATATGTTGCTCTGGCTGGAAATTCCTTCTTGCCAGCTCCCTGCTGAGCCCAGGAGGAGTCAAGGCACTGCCTTCTTGGTTTCTTTCCTTCCCTTTCTCCCCGTTGCTTGCACTCCGTGCTCCCCTCTGTCTGTTTCTCCTTCCATCATTCCATCCTTACCGCCCATATGCCTTTCTCCATTTCTCTCTCCTTCCTTGGTTTCCTTTTGCACTACTTCTCTTGCACGTCTCTCACACTTGCCTTCTGTCTTCAGGTCTCTTCTCTTGTTTTTCCTTCCGGGCTGGTCATCTCCCTGTCTCTGGTCCTTTACAAAAGAAATTTTCATGTTGAGCCAACAAAGAATAGGGCTGTTTCTCACAGTGTAACCCAAAAACCAGGACAGAAGAAAGAGAAAAAGGATCAGTCTTTAATGGGGAAAACCTCACACTGAAAGTGTTTTGAGACTAATTGGGGTTTATATGTAATGCTGATTACCAGTAAAATGATCTGAAACCGTTAGTAGGAATGGGCAGAAATGTCATTTGTAAACTAAGGATTATAGAGGTCACTATGTAAAGATGAAGTAGGACTCCTCTGGGCAGTCATTTCAAATCTGTCACTAATAAAGCTCCAAATTTAAGCTAAAATAATTTCTTGCAGGTTAATTCTCCTACATCCTATTTCATTCATTTGTAGAGCAATATAAATAAGAACCAAATTGTGACTACGGTTTTACCCCCAAAATTC
Source organism: Ellobius talpinus (assembly GCA_001685095.1). NCBI lineage: Eukaryota > Metazoa > Chordata > Mammalia > Rodentia > Cricetidae > Ellobius > Ellobius talpinus. The sequence continues at coordinate 6,080 of LOJH01028291.1, forward strand.
ATTTGTTTGCATATAATTTGAATCTTACTTACAAGACGTATATAAACAAAGCCCTCCAAACTGTCAACACTGTTGATTCCACTTAAAGGATCCTCAACACTGGACAAGGGTTTACCTCTCATTCAAACTGCCATCTATTAAACAGATGAATCTATTTCATGATTTTGTGACATTCCCCATGGCAAACCTAAAGATCAAGCAGATTTTGTTTTTAGACATCACAGAGATATTAACGCAGTTGGCAGCAGAAATTCTCAAGAAGCTAGATCCAAATCAATGTGTGTTCAGGTCCCTATTTGGTGACTTACATGCTACGTGGAAGTTCACATCCAAGGATCTGTGTCCTCCACTGGAAAATGTTCATCTGAACACCCACCACAGGGCCTCCTTAGGTGAGGCCGTCGAAAGGTTCTCTCTCCTCTAGCTAGAACTTTAGCTATGCCTATAGCATCATCCTGTCCTACATTAGCCATTCTGTTGGTTATAACAGAAACTAAGAAAAGCATCCAGAAATGCGGATGGTCAAATAACAGATAGTCCTTGTGATTGTGGTGTTTTTAAATCATTTGACAAAATCTGTATAGTTTATTTCATCATTCCCCTCTTAGAACTATCAGTCATAGCGGTCATGACAGCAACTGCTTATTTAGTCAGGTTCCATGCTGTTTCCTATGAATTATCTCATTTTGACTCATATCGACCTTTTGAAGTACATACTTCCCTCTTTTTTTCAAGAAACCATGGCTTGCAGACACTACACAACTTGTTTGTTGTCTCACAAATAGTCTGTGGCTCAACTGGGAATTTAAAACAAGTCTTGTAGAACCAGATCCCATCCTCTGATCTCCAAACTACAATAGAGCAGGGGAGCAAGTTCAGCCCACAAGAGAATAATCCCATTCGTGGTTCTTGTTATAATGGGAATAACTAAACTCCGTCACCACGGAAAAACTAGTAAACAGGTGAGCATTTTCATATGTACAGACAATATAGAAAGCGGTTGCTCTGTCTGGCCTTGTTCTATCAGAACAATGGTACTCCCCCAGACCTTTTTCCATCACAAGAGCTGAGCATCAATTCTGAAATGATTGGAAGAAAATTTTAAAATGGAGCCCAAAAGGCCCAGCTCTTGCTAAGAGGTGTACATCCTGGGTAGAGTCACACTGCCTCTCTGACCCTCAGCTTTTAAATGTTGAAAACATGCCTATTGTAAAAGATGAAGATTGAAACAAATAGTATAAGAACATCTTTTACATGAATAATAAATATTTTCACTTTCCAAAACCTGAGCAATATCAAAACACTGAACAGCCCTGAAATAAATGATGATTTGAACAGTGTTTAGTCCGGGAATTACTTTGCCAAAGTAAAGACATTGTATATGCTATTACCCAGCCGCCAAAACTCCACCCCAGAAAGATTTAAGGATAGGGATAATAGTAGCACTTTTGACAGCACACCAGTAAGAAGAAGAATAGATGCATTCATTCACAGAAAGGGAAGAAGTGGATGTATACATTAATTCATAGAAAAATAAGAAGTGCATGTATGCATTAGTTTGTGGGAAAATATAAGAAGTGAATGTAAACATTAATTCATGGAAAAATAAGAATGATTCACGGCAGAGAAAAATAAGAAGCCTGCCTTTTTTTCTATGTGCTAATTTTTTCTCTATATTTCTATCTATGCATTCAGATCATCTTAACTACCTACGGAGTTTAACTTGAAATGTGCTGCCTAGGAAGAGAAATAGGACTTAAAACTTGTGTGATGTGCTTGTCTCCACCACAGGTGGCTCGTGACAGCCAGCAGCTTGTGGTGTCACTGGTCCCAGCCTTTGTTGATTCACCTGCTAACTCCTGGAGGGGTAAAGAAGCCACTGCAGGATTATCCAGGTCTCCTCTCACTTGGGCACTTCTGGAGCTTGCATGACCCTGCTTTCTAGGGACCCGCAGAGTGAGCTTTCCCTGCCCTGTGCAGCGTACACTCAGGGGTTAACCCAAATCAGGAAACAGGCACCGATTCATGATGGATTGGAGCCCTCTGAACACAGAAAGCTTGGCTCCTCCTGTCTTTGCTCCAGGGTCCAGGTGGAAAGATTCACTTCATAACCATTTCCGATGAGACGGAAACAGAATGTGGGTGACCGTGAAAACCTGGGGTGAGCTGATAGCCAGAGAAGGTAGACTTCTCCTCAGCCGGCTTCAGCCGGTAACCCTGACAAAGTCTTTATTCCCTCTCCTCTCCCTTTTCTCATCTGTAAAATTACAGGCTTCCACTAGATGGTCTCTTTCTAAGCCCAGTAATTTTAAATACTCACTAGATTAAGCAAAGCTGGACTACTTTGCCTTCTGACTAAAACATGGTACTATTCTAAGGAAAAAAAGCAGCTCCTTGTTTTAAAAAAATAGATTAAGATAAACCAACTGCCCCTTGCATCAATGCCTGAGGCAGATGGGGAGCTGGCCCTGAGGCTATAGAATGGCGGAGCTGTCCTTTCCCCTCATCGGCTGCAGCACTCGGGGAGAGTGGCCCCTACACCCGACCTAGGCAGCACAGTAGAGCTGACCCTGAAGGTGTGGGTGTTGGAGAATTGACCCTGACAACATAAAAGCCAAAGAACTGGCTCCACCCCTTGTTCATTGCTGCAAGGGGGAAACTAGCCAGGGCAATTTGCTGGAGATCCCACCCTGGTGACAAGGACAGGGGAGAACTGGTAGGCTGACCAACCCTGCAACTACCCAGGTCCAGAACCAGGGTATATATCGGTCCACCCCAACATCCACCAATCCATTATCTGTGGAAGCACAGTGTGGGGGTGGGCCGTCAGCCCTGTGGACCCAAGGCTGCACAATCTCCACCACACAGGGCAACAATGGGATGTCCAGAAAGAGTCCCAGTGAGGGTCCATTGCCAATGGTGTTACAGAGACCAGAGGCTTGAAACCAAACCAATAATTCTTTGCAATGGGCACCTGAGTGTAAAAATGTGTGGATAAAGGGGTTTACTGTGTGACTCACTGTGCCACACTGAAGCTTACAAGATGATATTTCCTCCTCCTCCTCCTCCTCCTCCTCCCCTTCCTCCTCTTCCTCTTCCTCCCCCCTCTTCCTCTTCTTCTCCCTTTTTTCTCTTAAATTTTGTTTTCTTTTATTTTGGGGGGGAAGGAGATGGGTAGAATTGGAAGGCATAATGTGAAAGACACAAGTAAATAAAAAGAAAGTTTAAAAAGAAAGACAAACTGTCAGCTCTAACAAAGGAAATGTCCCTTTGCCTTCATGTGATGTCAGCTTATCACGGGCTTCAGAATGACAATGTCCGGTTGCAATTTCAACTCTACCGAAAGGCACATCCTAAAGCATGGTCAGGCCACAGTCAACGTTATTTCCTCTTCTGCTGCTTTCCCCGTTCTCTTCGGTATGATCCTGACACTGATGAGAGCAAAAAGTGGAAGCCTTGCCCAAATATCTGCTCCCTAACACACAGCCCCCTTCCGTGCAGTGCCAGCAATACCAAGAAGAACGCCAATTGCGTGAATGCCACAGACCTTCATGACTTCACTGCCTACAGCACAGAAGCTAAGATCTGATGCCTGAGATATTCTGCTTCCTCTGCACAAGATGAACATTGAGTGTTTTCCTAAAACTGCCGAAACCGGTCAATCTCCAAGAAGCCTCGCAACGGGAAGGAAACAATCTAAGGTGGGGAGTTTCTTTCACTTTGGACAGGATCCTAGAGCATGTCTTCTCATCCTGACTGCTCCTCTTCAGTTTCAGGGCAGTAAAGTGACATGTGACAAGACAGCAAGAAGGAGACCGGACAGTTGCAGGCCTGGAGCCTAATTACAATGTAGCTTGGGCTAGCTTTGACTCTCATAATAGCCGTTCCTGGCTCGCCTGTCTGTCTGACCTAATATCCTTTTGGGCTCTCAGGTGAGTCCTTTTGGAATGTACTGACTTGTTGATTAGTTTGCACCAGCCCAAAGACTAAACATGTCATCTGAAACCTACAGCAGAGGGTTCCCCGCTTTGCTGTACCCCATCGACCTGATGTTCCTACCAATATAATTGAGAAGCTTCTTGATTTATGACTTTCCTTGCTCTGTTTTGTTTTTAACCTTTGGGAACAGCAGGCCATAATATGGGGTGGCCTATATCTGTTCTTCCAGTTTATGGTCACTCGTGTTTGGCTACTGAATAAGCCCACTCCTAATCCTTTGACTCTGGAAATGTTTCTTGTGGTAGTATGAATGCAAACCTATAACTCAGAGCAGACAGATGTATAAGAGATGAAGATATCTACACTGATTGCAGAAGATTCGGGAAGGCGAAGGTTTTACAGCTCCAAGTCCACCAAGAGCTTACCAAGCAAGGCAGCCATATTCATTCTTACACCCTGTGGGATTCATCCCTGTACTCATGTGCGCACATCCTTACATTAACTACAAAGGGAATCGTCACTCTATAGCTTATTCTCTGTGTGTACTTGCATGAGTTTATGTGTGCCATGTATATACAGGAGCCCATGGAGGTCAGAAGTCACTAAATCCCTGGCCTGGGAACCAGAGCTGGGTTTTCTACAAGAGTAAGTATGCTTAGCCACTGAGCCATCTCCCCAGTTCCTCTACACCATTCCTTAAAACCTCTATTTAGGCACATTTAGGTTACTTCCAACTTGTTATGTTAAATGTGTATGCACATATATTTATATGGCATTACATTCTTGAAAGACACAGACAAAACATACCATATTATGAGAAACATCTTCAAACATGCATACCTTCTTTTTCTAATTTTTTTCTTTGAAATATTTCAAGATATTACAAATTCTAAATTGCTGCATATCTTTAAACTTCTGAGATTTGTCCCCAAACTGCAGTGCATTTTTTTTTATTTGCAGGTGATCCCCACTTCTCAGAGAAGCACCGTGCAAGAGGCCTAGGATGGGATGTTAGATGGCATGCAAATCCCAGCTGCCAAGGAGCCAAAGGGAAATGAATTGAAACACTTTTTTGAAAGTGCTAAGGTGATTATAGCTCAGTGCCCAGAGATCTTTCAGCAATTCACTTAAAATATTCCTTCTTGTCAGACCCATAATCACCTTTTCAAAATTGTGCCGTGGAGAGTCGTGGGTATGCATTTGGTGTGAGGGGGCATAAATCTCTCTGATCCACACTGCAACCTGCAGTCCTCCTTCCCACAGGAGAGGCTGTTCTAGGCTGCCCAGGACAGCTGAAAAGCACATGTCTGCTCCCTGACTCCTACCTCCTCTCTCGCACCCTTCCCCCAACTTTCCAGCCTTGGGTTTACACATTTTTCCTTGATAAACCCTAAGCCAGAGCACTTATCTATGCAAATCTAACTTTCATAATGTCATGCAAACACACCTGAACACACAAAAGGACAGCTGCTTTTAATGGAAGCCACGTGCCACGTCAGGATGACCATAGCAGTAAGGACTTGGCAGCGATGGTTTTGTTCCTCCATTGAAAAGCTTCATACATGTATGGCAACCAGGTAGAGAGGGTCATTTCCATAAGGTCAGTGGGTAAATTGCCAAGACTGATAACATGAGTTCAATTCTCAGGACCCACATGGTCAAAGGAGAACAAACTCTTACAAGGTGTCCTATGACTAGTATCTGTGTCACCATTTAGTGGACCTCTGTGGACTCCTGTATGTACATGGCGCACATAAACACCATGGCTCTTGCATGCACTAGGGAAAAAAAGAACCCCTACATATGCAAACAGCCTCCCAAGTCATAGGCTACGGGTTCTGGCTCCTCCGACAACTCTAGAGTTTCATTTGTGTTTCCAGGGACATGGGCTGACCGCACATACACTAGCGCTGGCTAGTCTACAGATAACACTTGCTGTCTTTCAAACGACTGGCCTCTTAGGTCCATTGCAGCCAAATGTTGACACCAAGTGACTGATAGCTCCTGAAATGCAGGATGACTTGAGAGGGTTATTAAAGCCTGTGTTTGTCTAAAACCTGGAGTATGGAGGGAATGTCCTCTCTGTGTGTCCATTGTCCCTGTGAGTTCATCACTATGAGACCTCAGAGGCAGTTGCTCGGGGTTAAGAGCTTGAAAGGACTCTGCCTGTGTTGGGCAGCTGTGTGAAACTGAACATTTCCTGGAGGCAGATGGATCTGGGGACCTTGGAGACTGTTTAAAAAAACTACACATCTCTAGGAACAGGGCAACTTTCTCAGCCAGGCTCTTAGGAAAGAGTGGATGCGTTTGTCCCTGCTTAGCAGCTTCAAAGTGATGACCCGTTTATCAGCAAAACTCCACACATAGCCCAGCCTACATCCCTAAGGACAGTCTTCCAAATCCAACAGCAGCAACTGGTACACAGCAGTTACAAGGACAGCGAGGCAGCAGTGGCAAAGCAACAACAATGTGGCATGCCACCTGACACTGAATGCTTCTTTGTAAATGAACTGTACATCACTTACGTTGAGTCCTAGTATGTTTATGGGACGAGTGTTGTTTCTCATTTTATAGATATTTATCCTAAGGCTCAGAGAGGTGTCACCGATTACTCGGGTCTCCCAGTTAGGCAGTGGCAGATCTAGGTTTGGTTCCAGATCAAACTTTGAGGCACCTGCTGGTAACTTCTACCGCAGCCTGATCACTCCCCGCCAACCACTAAGGCATACTTTAAACAGAAGATGAGAGTATTCACAACTGATTCTCATGAGGCCGTCTTCCTTCCCACTGGCAGCTGACCCAGGTCCTATCTCGGCATACCATATCACATGAACCATATTGCTGGAATGGCATCCCCAAACCCAAACAGCTATCCAAATGGCCCAGAGCAAAATGATACCCTCTCGTCCACACCATTTCCCTCTTCAGCGCTCACCACAAATCCATGACCCACATCAGCAAGCAGTAAACTAAAGCCTGTATTTGTCTAACCCTTCTTCCTCAGTGCCATGCTGTCAAGTGAATCCTGCCTTTTCTCCTCCAAAGTCATTCGTTACCTCCTCATTTCCTGTCCCCACTCCAGCACCGAGCCCCCAACCCCCAAATCTATCTTTCCAAGTAGGCCTCTGGGGATTTCTACCGTTTCACACTTTCCCCTGGTGCTAACCTCACAGCGAATTTCTTCTGCTGGATGACAAGCCCCTGCAACTGTACCCACTCTGCACTTCCGTCCCTCCCAAAGACAGCTGTGCATACTAGGAGAAAGCTTCCACGGCGTGCGCTGGGGGGTGTGGACAGTCCCTTGGGAGCGCTTGTGCTCCATGTTATTCTTCTTACCGGGAAAACCCACACCAGAGATCTACACCAGTCCAATTCAAGCACTGTTGGAGTTCCCGCCATCACTGCCTGAACATTTCTGTAAGCAGCACCTTCGGCCTCTTCAACTTGCCTCCTCATGAACATCCCTCTAAATATTGCTCTTGAATCCCAACTAGATGCTATCGTTCACACAATTCTCGATGATAATTATTAAGTTGTGGTCAATTATCCTGTTTTTCTTAATTGTACAAGCTTTGTATTATCATATTCGCAGATAATCGATTATATAGGACTAGTCACCCTCCTCATTTTTAAATTATCTACGATAAAGTCAAGAAATTTTTCCTAAATCAAGCAGCTTAGTTTTGTCTGACCTTGTAGAAAACATCTTTTGGCCACTGGTTGATAATAACCTTAAGTGAACAAGCTGAGGGACACAGTCACTGAAAAAGTCATGCAAATACCTGTATTCTGAAAAGCATGAAGACTGGGCAATGAAGTAAATTCCAGGGAAACCTGTACTGACTGTGGCATATCTTAAGTGCACTCTACAAACTTTGTGCCATGTGGTCAAGCTATTGCCCACCAGCAGGAGTGGGAGAAAACCAAGGAAGGAATACATAAGTGATTCCAGGCTAAAAACTGGTAAAGGAGTCAGCACCTTCAAAACCCTATCCCATGGAAATGTCATTTGCAAATATAAAGATACACCCCATGTTCCTCTGTGCAGAGGAACCATGCAAAACCCCAGGTTTGCTGTGTAGATGAAGCATGAATGTTAAGTGTTAAACGTCTACATCAGAAATATTTTAGAAAGGTTTCCACCTTCAGTAGAAACTGCTGAGAGAGCCAGACATAGGAGCAAACGCTTCTGATCCCAACACTAGGAAAATGGCAACAGTAGGATCAGGAGTTCAAGGTCACCTTCAGCTACACAGTGAGTTCAAGGTCATTTTAAGCTACTTGAGAGCACACATCATAACAACAAAAACAGAAAAGAAATGAAAAGGAAGCTGCAGTGAGGTGGTCCATGGGTCCCCCCACTCCGCTCCCCTTCTCTGATGCCGCCTCATGTACTGAGACGGAAGAGAAATCCTGGACTCCTCTTGCCTCCTACAAACAAGAGTGCCTTCAGGTCCAATGCACACAAGCCGTTTTCTGAACCAACCACAGTGAGCTCTAGCTACAATAGGAAGCTTAAATGCTTAAAGACAAGTAACTAACTGTCTGTATCAAACTGAGAAAACAAAAGGCAGTGGAATAAAAGGGTTCAGTACAGAACTATATCCAGAAACTGCTCATCTCTTCAATCTCTAGTTATTTTACAATGATGTCAAGAAAGCTGAAACAATTCCTTTTCAACCCCTGATGATAGACCAAAGAATTCTGCTTTGCTTTGCTCTGTTTGCTGTAACTGTAGGCCATAGTGCTGGGTAGCGTGGACTTCGCGTCTGAAGGACTGTGTTCATTAAGAGCTAATAGTTGCTTTCCTATTAACCATTTGCCTTGGCCCCTACTGAGGCCCCTTTGAACTCTCTGAACTCTTCTGTGGCCTCTCTAACCTTTTGCATCCATTCTGTAACAAACATATGCATATAGTCTAAGTATTGTTGATTCCTATTCTGTAACCTAAAAGCTCAGGCAGAAGAATTTGCTCTTGTTGATGGGCAGCTATCAAGAGGAATCAGCACTATTTGGTCAATTGAAGCCAATGAAACAGACACAACTTGTGGGTTTATTGCTCTTCAATTCCTTGTAGCATTGCAGAAAAGCACAAACCTGTTTGTTTCTGAACTAGTGTGTTCATAAAATTATTTTCTAAAATCCTACAGGTACCCAAGTAGTTCTAGTCAACTTTTTAATTGGATAGTTTTTAGATTTACCAGAAAGGAATAAAATTTCAATTTTGCAAAACAAAAAGCAGGTGTGAGTCACAAGAGACTTCCGTCCTTAAATCTCTGTACTTTAATGAAAATATAGTATAATTTTGATACTTCCAGTTTCCAAGACACCAAACCATTCCTTGACTCTGTGCCGTCTGGGGTATGCATGTCCACAAGCATCCTAGCAGGAGTTCATGGTTGCAATTGAGACACTACCAAATCTGGAGGCATTCAAAGGCTGTGCTCCCCTTTGCAGTAGTGCCCAAGTTCCAAGCTCAACAGGAAGGATTTCAGAAGTGGGTCTTTTTTTCAATTGGAAGCACATTGCAAGTTATATGAGTCATCCTGGACAGCCAGCGTGTGCTCTGCCTGCCAGAACACCCATCTCCTTCACCCTCCCTACCCACTCCTGGAAAATACCCTTGATAACTGGAGCCGGTGTCCACGATAGGAGGAGGAGGAGAAGCCACTCTCCTGACCCTAGAAGCCATTTGTTCACACCTGGCAGTTCATGCTTTGATTGTCCTCAACTCAGGGTGGATAACTACAGATGTCTCTAATTTTCACAAAGCAAAGGAGCCCTTGTCTGGAATAAATGAGATAGATAAATTACACAGGGAAGGGAAGGAGTCAAAGGTGTCTCCCCCTACTTTTCATCGGTGGCAATCCGGGTGCTCTAATCTATTGTACAAATGTCTGCACACAGCCTGCCAACACTAGCTTATAAACTCGCAGGCGAAATCTCACCTGGAGACAATGAATAATGGTCTGTTTCATGCCTTTTACCCCTAATATACTTTTTTGTTTGGAAGGCTTCATATGGATTACGTTAGTAACACCCATCCTCATGTTTTCAAGCCACTATCTCCCCCTAAATCATCCCTCATCGGAACTTGACAGGTAATCACACCTTGTCTCATTTCATGCCGCTGCTTCCCATGAGCAGATTAGTCTTGCTTCACAAATCACAGGCTCTTTTCCTGAGCGAAACACCTTCAAAATTACGGGGAGTTTCCCCTCCAGGGTATCCAAGTTCTGCTTTCTGAAGTCTGTGGTGTTCCACCGAGGACCTTCATTGTTCTAAAACACCGCGTTTTGCTTCATCGCCTTTGCTGACGGAATTATCATAAAAAACTCCTGAAGAGACTTTGCCAAGCTTGTGATAACTTCATCTCCACATTTAACAGGGCATCTTCTGGGCAAGGCTCCAGGTGGCCTCAGCCTGTGAGCCTTCGGAGGGGCAAAACTTTACCTGGAGCTGTTCTCCTAGGTCTAAGGTGCAGGGAGAAGGGAAGCAGAATGTCAGCGTGGTCCCAGTGTAATTTACAAAGCTAAACCGCAATCACTTGTGATTCGCCAGCTCCTTCCAAACCAGTCAGACCAATGCAGCCAGATGCAGCAGTCCCAAGGAAGCAGACAGCACAGATGGGTCAAGGAATGCACATCCCTCTCTCGTTCCATAGGAACACCTCATGCTTGCACTCTCCTTCGGTTGCTTCTGCCTCCCCACATACTCGGTTTTCATTCCCTGACCAAGCACCACCTTCACATTTCCTAGGGAGCCACATTCTAGCTGATGCAGTTTGGGTAAACCAACCCCCAGGTCCCTGACACTCTAGACGAACATTTAACAAGGCCTGGACAGTAAGGACATTTCTTCATCCTGGCAAAAGGGATCAGATATGTGACCCAGATCTGAGTATTTCTTCAAGAATTATAGGGAAAGAGTCATTCTTTACATAAAATCCTTGTTTTGTTTTGTTTTTCAAAACAGGGCATCTTTGTAGCTTTGGAGCCTGTCCTGGAACTCGCTCTGTAGACCAGGTGGGCCTCGAACTCACAGAGATTCACCTGCCACTTCCTCCTGAGTGCTGGGATTAAAGGTGTGCGCCACCACTGCCCGGATACACAAAACTTCTAAGCCAATAAAATGTAAACCTGAACCTGCTGGTGAATAGTTTTGTTCCTAAAGCCCAGGGAAAGATTCTTTGTGAGACCAGCACCCCTGGAGAAGAAAGCATTGTCAACAGTGAGAAGTCCCCCAGATGTGGGGGCATATGCCTGTACTCCTAGCACTTAAGAGGTAAAAGCGAAAATAACAGGCGTTCAAAGTCATCCCCAAATTCGAAGATGCCATAGGCTGGCCTGAGCAGTGTGAGACCCTGTCTCAAATCAAGAAACCGAAAGTGAAACATGGATGTAAATACATTGCTTAAGGAGTGTGTGCAGCCACTGACACATGTGAACCAACAAACGTGCTTTCTGACCCAAGACCATTTGATCTAGGTTCCTATCTGATTACAAGTTCTGCTGAATACCCCGTGGTGGGAAGGAAGTCAGAGTGTCAGCTGTCCTACATGATTCATGCACCGACTCGCTGTTCAAACACGTGTCCAACACCCATGTTAAATCCTGTGTCTGGGATCCTCTACCAGAAGATCCACTGGAGGGGTGAGTGCGTTCCTGTCCCTTGGAAACGGAGCCCAGACATCCCTCATTTCCTTAGACTTCCTACTCATTCTGCAGGGGGCTCCTAACCCCCACTACTGCCCCTAGCTCCCTA
>LOJH01028292.1:0-17782 GCA_001685095.1 Ellobius talpinus
GCCAATCAGCGTTTATTTAAAACATGATTGACAGATTACAGACAATTCTCCCGTGCCCAAAGGGAAAAGAGATAAGACACATCATTTGAAAGCACATTTCCAGTGACCTACTTATTCCCACTAGGTCTACCTTTTCACCCCCCCATGATGCTATCAAATGAGCAGTCTGTCAGTCAGTTAACCTATTGATGATCAGAGCCTTCATAGTCACCATCAGCTCTCCAAATCTACACCACTGAATGCTGCTTGTATCAAGTGGCCAACCCTTCAGTATTCAGCTTTTGGGTAGGCACTTTACATCTATAGTAGTACTTCCTATAGTTTTGTCTTTCTACTCATTTAAGAACTGGGGAATGCTCACTCCACATGTACAAGGTCATGAGTTTGATCCCCAGTATTTCATAAAACTGGATATGGTAGTATACACCTGTAATCCCAGTATTTAGGATATAGACGCAGGAGAATTTGGAATTCAGTGTCATTCTTGGCTACAGTGCAAGTTGGAGACCAGTCTGGGACACATGAGACTTATTCAAAACAAGAAAACAAAAAACAAAACAAAACCCCAATTGATAGCAAAGTAAAACTATAAAGAATTGACATTCTAAGGAATATGATGGCAGAATAATTCATTTCTCCTACAGATTTCACTAGTTTTATTACTAGGAGACAGTTTCCTCGTTTAAATGTTACTCCTGCTTCTACCTCTTATGATCTGTAAAGTGTTAACTCAGCCTGTTTGCATGCCTTGAAAAACAACAAGAACAACAACCACAAAAAAACCCCAACGTTCTTCCTATCATTTCCTTGATTGCTCCATCTTGTGGCGGAGGTGTCAGCCTTTCATTTTGAGGGTCACTTTTGGCTACTTGTTGTCATCTTTTCTCCTTTTAAGTCTTATGGCTTTTCCTCTATCTCTGTCATTGACCTCTTTTCATAACCACTGTTTATAAGGGAGACCTGGCATGAGCCCTTTCTCTGAAGCCTTAAAGTAATTCTGTATTAGGTCAGTGAAAACAACTGACCTTAATTATTAGACCTTATTTGTGTTTGTCTGGGAGTACACACTAGTGTGTGCATGTATATGTGTTTATATGCTAACGTGTGTTTAAGTACAGATGGAGGACAGAGGTCAGCCTTCTCATGTCATTACTTAGGAGCCATACTCTTCTCCCTAAAACGTAGGGCCCACTGATAGTTCTAGGCTGGCTGACTGGTCAGTAATTCTCAGGAATCTTCCTGTCTCTACCTCCCCAGCACTGAAACTATAAGCATATTCTCCCCCTACCTCCTGCCCACAAGCATGTTCTTTAATGTGTGTTCTGAGAATGAAACTCAGGCCCCCATGCTTGCTTTTAATCAGCTGAGTCTTCCTCTGAACTACAACCATAACTGCCCCTCCCCACTTTTCTACTATCCTGTCTGTTTTTCTCAGCTGCCACATCTCCCAGTTTCTACTCCTTTTTTTACAACTACCTCCTAACACACACACACACTTCCATTTTATTTAGAGTTTTCAGCTTTCTCCTAGTACTTTCCCATAATTTACTAAGCATTTGAAGGCACCATCAATAAAGACACTTTTATGCAAGTCCCACTTCCCAGTGCAGTTGGGATTTTGAGTTACAATTGCATTCTGTTGTTTAACCTTGTACTCTGTACTTTTTTTTTAGTTTCTAAAAAAATGATTAGCTCTGGAAATATGAAACCAGAGCCATGGGCTACCAGTTTAAAGGGCTCATATCCACAAGAAAAAGTGGCCTTACTAGGCCTTAGTTAAATTGTCTTTGTGTCACAGTGCTGTCTCCCTTTCTTTATCAAAGTTCTTCGTATCTTCAGTCATCTGGTAAGGTTCTGGATTCTAAGACATAGAGAATATCTTTCAATGATGGTGACTCTTCCAGATGTTGAATATTATTACTATTGCTATTGTGTAGCTGATGAAATTAGTTGCAGGTCTAGAGTTTATCTTCCCATCTAACTCCATCTCTGTATTTTTCTGTACAATGAAGCTCACATTTTATTTAGAGCTCATTGCTAAGTCTACTTGGCACAAACATTCTCTGAACTAAAAGGCAAGTGCATTTTTATGAGCCTCTTCATAGCTATGTTAAGATACTGTGAGACCTTGTAAATTGTTTTTCAATAGTTCACAGAGTTTTACTTAGTCTAAAGGACCAAGGAAACTGTCTTCAGTCATTTACTTCACTTCCAGGACAGGTAATATGAACACACTGAGCATGACCTTTCTGTTTTCCCAACATGGACACAAGGCACATGTGGTTGTTTGTAGCAAATGTCTTACAAAGTAGGACTAAGAGTCATGTTCACATGTATGTGATTCAGTCCCAAGAGACTTCATGTAACTGAACTCATGCTTTCAAAAGAATTGGAACAAAGGCCATATGAAGAGCTAGGTTATAGAGAAGGTATTTGCTTACAGTTGTTTAGAATGCCTTCAAATCACTCTGGTTCCAAATGAAAATTAGCTTGAGGGATATATGGGATCAAGAGCTATTGCCAATATTAAAGATGCAGTTGATATGAACTGCTACTTCAAGCATTCTCTCCTTTTTGTTTAAGTTTGACACAGAGCCAATACATGTTTGAAGTTTGAGAGTTCAGTAGGAAATGTAGGGGAGCTTGCACTTGCAAGAAAAAGAGGAAATGCAAATCCCATCCTGAATGAAGCATCCTAATTTCATTCTCTAATACACAGCTGGAAGGAGCTGCAACTAAGCTATTATATTACTGTACCTCCCCTTGGTATCATACACTTTTGCCATTCTGGTGAGCATTTTAATGAAGTTTGAGCAGAAGAAATTGGATTATTAGAGTCAGAATAGATGAATAGTTCAGAGAAATGTGGTTCTGTAGAGAGGAAGTCCCCATCCCCAAAGCATAGAATAATTCAGTAAGAGAAAGGGGTGTTTTCATGAGAGAGGAGAGGGTGCAGAAGAGGAGGAGATACACTTTCCACACAATGGAGGCTCTGAATGTTGTGCTAAAAAGCCAAGGCTGTATCCAGTGAGCATCTGATGTCCCAAAGTAACTTAGTGTAGAATTCTTCTTCCAACAAGAAGGGTAAAATAAGCAAACAACCCAGAACATATTAAGTTGAAAGAACAGAGAAATGGGGAAGGTGGGATGGCTCAGCAGGTGAAAGGGACTTACTCTCAGAAGCCAGTGACTGGAGCTCAACCCCTAGAACTCATGGTGGAGGGAGAGAACCAGATCTTCAGAGTTGTCCTCTGACCTCCTCACAAATGTCACGATGTGTGCCAGTGCACGTGTGTGTGCATTTGCACATACACAGTAATAATGAAAATAAAGAAGTGATTAGAGAAAACTGACGAATATATTTCTTACTTTGTCAAGAGGATGAATTCCCAGTCTCTTCTGACAGCAACAGCAACATGCAAGTGCAGGTTGTTAAAAATGAACAGTGACATCCAAGTCCTTGGCTTTTGATCACCCACCGGTATAATGGTTAATATTGTCAAGCTGATAGCATCTAGACACATTGGGTAGATGAACTTCTGAGCATGTCTGTGTTGGGTTTTCTAGATGAGGTTAATTAAAGCAGAGAGCCCTCATCTGGATGCAGGTAACACTATCTTGCAGGCTAGTGTTCGGAAAGAATAAGAAAGAGAAAGCTAGCTGAATACCAGTCTTCATCTCTTTCCACTCTGTCTGCAGGTGCAGTAAGACGAGCTGCCTCAGGCTTCTGCCGCCATACCATCCCTGCCATGATGGGCTTTTCTTTCAATCTGTGAGTGAAAGTCAACCCTTTCTGCCTTAATTTTTTTTCTGGCATGTATTTTCCAACAGTGATAAGAAATAAAACTAATAGAGCCTGTAGTAGTTGCTCCCAAATAGCATCCCTACAGGGTAGAATGAAAGCTGTATGTAAGCGCACTGGGTAATTTTTTTTTCTTGTGACAACAGTGATGCCCTTTACAATAACAGCAGGTGATACATAGGAAGCCCTTAGTGCACACCAAGCAATATTCCAAACCTGTCACTGGTATTACCTCACTCATTCTTATGGCAGCCAGACAGGGAGCATCATTCTTCCTTTGCACATGGAAACCTACAACACAAATAGAATAAGGAACTTAGCCAGTATCCCTCACTCAACAGATGACAGAGCAAAGATCTCAGGCAGTTTTCCCTCCAGCTCTGCCCTGCCTCTCACAACCTTACCCAACTTTATGTTATCGTCTTATTATTTTTACATAACTATGGTATTTTAGCAGTGCTACATAGGTCAAGGGAGATTTTCACAAATATTTTGAGTTAGACTCATCCTGTACTTAAAAATGGGTAGATTCTTCCATAACGCACCTCTAGAAATCAACTGTGAAGTGTGGATAAGCTCTAGAAAGTCATAAAGGGCCTTCTTTCTCCTTTCCAAGGCCTCCTATCAGTTTGTTTGATTTGCTTTGAAACCTCTGGAGTATAAGCTTTTTTCTCCTCCTTTATGATTTTCTAGTTCTGTTTAGCATTCAGACTCCCACACTGCTGCCTGGGCTCTGGTTGAACATTTGTGTTGTGTTATGAACCTCACATATACCTAGGCACCACCCATGCTGAGTGGTTACTCAGACAAACTTCTGGTTTGGTAAATGACCAACTTGGGAAGGCAGGGTATCCACATCTCACAGAACAAGAAACTGGGCTTTCGGAGGTCTTCAATCTTGCTCCAAGTTATAAAAGAATCCGTTTGCTGCTTCCATTATTAAGCATTTACAGAACTTAAACTCTTAAACTGGTCACATAATCTGATGTTAGACTCAGATTTCTTGAAGTTAGCTGTGATCACATGACCAAGTTCTAAGGAGCAGACTGTAAGAAAGGTGGATGCTGTCAGCCATGGGTAGAGGTCAGCTGCTCTGCAAATTTTGTAGCCTTTTCCTTGCGTCTTTGCTTATGGTGGGAATGTGTACATAAAGGTTGAAATCCAGTCAACCACCGTAAAAACATTGAAGAGATGTTACTTATATGTAATTACATTACAGTAATTTCATTAAAACATCTGATTCCTTTGTTTTCAAGCAGTCGCCTTTCGAGCCTCCGTGTGCTGACTTCTGGACTCTGTTGTATCTGGGATTAATAGACCTTTCTCCTCTCTGAGCTACTGTTTAAAAGCAAATCCCTTCTCTCTAAATTAACCGAAATCTTAATTGGCATAAGGTTACACATTCAGTGGATTCTTCTCAGTTTCTTTAAATCCAGTGTGGTTGCTATTAACAACTAAAGCGACTGGCTACTATAACAACTAACACCTCTCCCTCTCCCTATCTCACATTCAAGGCCCTAGGGAAGATGGAATACGTAGGCAGGTAAGAGAGCTGTTGGACTGCAAGGCATCCTGCAAGGCTCCCTTTACAAGCCAGCAGAAGCAGACTTTTGCATTTGTGGAGAAATGTGGAAAAATACTTAATGGGTAAGCTTGTTTCTTGGTTGAACAGGTAGAGGAGGGAGGGAGGAAAAAAAGAAAAAAAGCCACACTGTGTTGAAGACCCAGATTCCAAATGAACCGGAAACTCCCTTGGCTGATGGTTGTCCCCAAAGGTTCCTTTCAAGTGGAGCAAGAGGGATTACTTCTTAGCTCCCTGGACCTTCAGACTGGCTGTGGTTTAATGCTGCCCAAACCTTTGTGTAAATACACCTACATCTTAAGTAAAATAGGAAGGACTGGGATCTGAACTGCCCTTCTTGGGATGTTCTCTGCATCCAATATTTGCTCACAAGGGAAACTGTATTACTAATAAATCAGATTCCTAGTTTTGCTGCTCTTGAGTTGCATTATGACTGTGTGACCAGCCTTCTAGAAGCCTCTTGGCTTTATAGAGTATTCCAGCAGTCTTTGCTGTCCAGAACTCTCTTACCAAACACAGGGTTTCACACAGGCTTTTCATATGCTCTGCCTTGAGCCAGGCTCAAATACCAAGAGGCCTCCTGGGGGTAGTTTTGCAAGTTTGCTCTTTTTCCTTCTGCAGCTGGCAAAGAGCAACAAAAGCCAGTACTTAGAAGACATGCCTATAGGCTGAACTCTTGATTTGGGCTCTTTTGAAAAGTGTTGGGCTACAACCCAAAGCAAAACACGGCTTTGGAACACACTGCAATTGTTTTCAGTTCACCTTGCCTAATCTTCAGCTAATGCCCCAGCATTGTGAAAAGACAGGGCAACAGAATGCCAGGGCCCAGAAGGCTGGTCAAGGAGTATGGAAAGGAAATCCTTCTGGCAGAAAATATCTAACACTCTCTGAGCATATTTATGTACTGCGAGTTGTGTTGATGCTCTACAAATATTGGATACTTTGTTCATAATAACTGCTGGTAATGACATTTCTCACAATGATGTGTGTCAGGGTATTAACTACGACAACAAGCGAAGCACAGCGTCAATGGGTGACAACAGATGTTTGCGTCTGTGCAGGTTCTGGGTCTTGGGAGCTCCCTCCATCTGCAGGCATTAATTCTTTAGTATCTGGACAGTAGATGAGGATTAGAGCAGGAAAGGCAGGCAGCCCACTCTTCCCCACCTTCGTCTCTCATCCTCTAATCAAGAATTTGAGATGGTAAGAAAGTGATCCTCTCAAGTACTTGATGTTCTAATGAGAACTTAGAGATGCGACTCTGAAATAAAGGATATGAAACTCAAGTTGGATTCAAGCAAGCAAGCTGGATTTGAAGAGAAATGGGAGGAGTAAGTAAGAATAATGTAAGGTTTTCGATCTCTCTCAAATTCTGATCTGAAGATTCTTATTGGTTTAAAGAACTATTGAAAACCCAAAGAGGTATGAATATATGTGTATATACACACACGCACATGTGTGTGTATATATAGTGTGATAATTCAGTTTTTTAACCTATTTAAGATTAAGTTTTAAAATATGAAACTATCTGAAGCTAAGGAATACCGATAGCAGGAAAATAGAGGAGCTCCCTAATTGGTTATCCACTACCAAGAGAACAAACATCCTGACATTATATACATAGAAGTAACATTATATGGATTGAGCATATTGTACTTATATATTTAGACACACACACATATATATGTATGTACACACACATACCTGTGTGTGTGTATATATGTATGTTTGTGTAAGTAGCAGCAAATCAACAATTAAAGAAACAGTGGCCATGAATTTGAGGGCAAAATGGAGTTCATATGAAAAGTAGACAGAACAAAAGGGAAAGGAAAAACCTACGTAATCATATTTTAATTTCAAAAAATTAAAAGTATATTTGCTTTTATAATGGCAATCTACAAAGCAATGAAAGCATTTGAAAATGAAAAAAATAGTCTTAGAAATTATAATGTTGAAAATGCCTAAAGTTCAAGTCTGCAATTTGGACATAGCTGCAGTTGCATCTCTGACTTGTCCAGCTTAGTGTGGTGGAGCGGTGACAGTGCTATTATTCCCCCGACTTGTCACTCTGCAAGCTGATCAGTGTCAGCTTGCTAGGCTGCCTGCAGTTCTTGGCTCTTGAGTGCCCTCCATTAGCCAATGCAATATGGAGTTTCTCTAATAAGATGGTTTTATGGTGCTTAACCTGAAAACTAATAAGTAAAAGAACTCACTGTGCCTTCACCTAAAATATTCCATTTTCAGCCAGCTCTGGTAATACTCACTTATAATCCCAACACCAGGCACTCCGGAGGCTAAGGCAGGAGGACCTAGAGTTTGAGGTCAGCCTGGGGTATATAGCAAGTTCTAGGCCAGCCTCAGCTACATAGTTTGCCCTGATCCCCCTGCAAATCCTCCCCCAAACTTTGAATGTCTTTTATGACACTGTAACTGACTCACTGGCCCTGTGGCACTACTCAGAAACTGCTATACTGCCTAACACAGAATAGACCAAAACATTTCGATATCAATCTAGTCTTCATTTATTGTGCTTTCACAGATGACCTCCTATTGCAATGTTCTCTGCTTCCTCTGACATGGACTCTTCTCTTGTTCTGGCCAGATCATTATCTGAAATTTCACTTTATGTTATTCAGAATATTTAGAGAGGTGTAATGTAGCTGTAGATGCAAAAGGCAGGCCTTTTAACCTCCCATTTCAAGATAATGATCTATCCAACATATAAGAATAGGTCTGTACAGTAGTCTTACTTCTCACGTTGTTTGTAGGTACATAGCATTTGGAATGGTTTGCTTTTATTTTTGAGAAAGTACCTCACTATGTACCCCTGACTGGGCTGAAACTCAATCTGTAGATCAGTTTGGCCTAGAGCTTGCAGTCTACAGGCATGAGCGCCTCCACACCTGGTCACAGTTTGAAAGTTTAAATGAGTAGTTCATTAGCAATTATGATATTTCATGAATTTACCATAGATATAACCCAAACCAACTAAGAAAGCAGAGTGGAAACAGTAAGAGTTAATTTAATTTCTGAACCGTTGGCAGATTTGCTTTCTAACACTAGGACAATCAGAAATTCTTGCAAATGAAATGAAGAACTGTACCTTCTTCTAATAACAAAAGGGTTGCACTCATTAATAATCACCATGCTGTCATGAAAACCTAAAAAATTAAAATAATGTTTGGCATTAAAATAATTAACTCATCCAATACCCAGAAAGACCCTAACAACCAGGGTTGCACACACCAGGAAAAGCTTTTGGAAAGTGTCTAGAAGGCAAAGTTGGAGAATCTTTACAGTCTGGAAGAAGCATATTGTGAAATGATTAATGGTAGAAGCTGGATTTTTATCCCCACATGATAGGCTACGATCCTGGCCCCCATTTCCTAAGAATATGACTTTATTTAAGAAAAAAAGTCTTTGCAGAGGTAGTGAGTTAAGGAGATCCATCATAGATTAGAGTTGATCTGTATCACCCTGTGGGGCATCCATGGGTGAAGAGAGCCACACAGGGGAGTGGGCCATGTGAAACAAGGCAGAGATGAGGGCTTTTTCTCTGTTAGGCAAGAAGAACAGTGATCACCAAGCATTGTCAGAGAATTCAAATATTGAATGAATTCTCCCTCAGGGCCCGCTGTGGGAACCAAATAATCTGGCTGCAATGGGTTTGGATGCATGCTCCCAACCCCTAGAACTGGGTGAGCATAAACACCTGCTGTTATTTGTCACAATTTATGGTGTTCTGTCACATTAGCCCTGGGTAACTAATACATGTGTTGTCCTGAAGAGACACAGGTGAGATAGACATTAAGGATCTGGAGGTCTAGCTTCCCCACTCCTAGATCAGCAGCTGTCCTCAGAGTTGTCCACGACACGATCTCACACCGGTAAAAGCCCCAGTATGTGGTTGCTGTTTAGAAGAAGAAACAGCCTTTCTGTCTCAGAGCATCTAAAATCAGGACACGAATATCCCAATGCTGGTTTTGGCAGCATGGAATAATGACTTTGGGATGGCAGGATCTTTTGTCTCCAGAAAAGTTTCAAGATGACTATTCTTGGTAATTTGAAAGAGAGAAAGAAAAAAAATCTTGTACCAGTACACAGAGAACACCCTCCTGTGTTGTTCTTGGGAGAACCTCCTTTCATGGCCTCTTTGGAAACCACCTATATTTTGTGACATTTTTGACATTTTTAGGTCTGTTTTTGTCCCCTGCATAAAATATTTGTTGACTGTGCTAGTCTCGTGCACTTCCTATGATTGGAAGGAAAATCGAAAGTAAATCACTCAGGAAAAGTGAGCTGCAGATGACCATGATTTGGCTCTGTTTAAAAGATAGGGAAAATCAGATGACACAGAAAGACAGCTGCATTGATTAATAATGGAGCACGTGGAGGTGAGAAATATTAACCAGAAATGCTCTGACTTCCCATCATTGCTGCTTGAACTTGTACCCACCCACCCCAGCACGGAATCCTGTGAACAACCTCCTTTGCCTTTGAAGCTTTCCTCAACACCAGACCTCCCAGTGACTCCATCCTCAGAAGTTAGGAGCTTTCCCTGGCAACAAAATACAGCTCCATGCTTCTGCCCTCTCTTTAACTAATTCACAGTCACTATATGTGGGTTACTCTGGTATTACTCTTTTGCTACAGACACAAACGATTTTGCCACAATTAATGTTTTGGTCAACAATGTGCAGACTTAAATCCCTGAATTATATGGCTAGGCAAATAAAACAGACCACAAGATTTGGTCTGCTCAGGTTGGCTGAGACTCACTCATGAGGACAAGCCAAAAGTCTTGCTGCTTTCCCAGTAAGCCTGGGGGAATCACACTGTTGTAATTTGTTCTTTTGTCCCTGTACACAGTTGTAGTCATTCTGTGGACATGGATGACACAGTGGGCCATTTCAGCAGGTAGAAATTAGTTGAGTATCCACAAAGAGAGTCTTCACACATCACTTAGTGACTCTGAAGTTCTGGTCATCATCACGGGAAAGGGATAAGTCGGGAATGTAAGAGATTTACAGATTTCACAAAAGCTAGCTGTAAAATCTCTCTCCTCTCTCTCTCTCTGTCTCTCTGTCTCTCTCTCTCTTCCCTTCTCTCTTATGGAGTGTGAAGCTTAAAAATAAAAAAATATTGATTGTACAAATAACTATATTTTCTTAAATGATTTAGAGAACTCTGTTTATTCATTTACCGACAGTGTTTAGAATATATAGTAGCCAGTGTGTCTGCAGATATATTTATGTTGGACTGTTTGGCTTGGCTTCACCTCTGTAATAATTTATAACAGTTTCAATGTAAACCTACCACCGAACAGGTCAAAAAGGTCCTGGATTTTAAGCATGGTCCTCACAGATAACTCCCAGTGCTGGTTCTCACCCAGACCCCAGCTCATCCCTCACCCTCAGGATGTGGACATTTTTCACTTAGGAGAATGTAAAGGTGAAGGATTTTAATTTGTTTTCTCATGTCAGGGCTTTAAATTCCTTCTGAAAATCGGGTTATATTTATATTAAGGAGATAACGCTTCCGGGCCTATTGACTTACAATTACATTCTATCATAATCTTTTAGGTTGATGAAGATGAAATATTTTATGCCTATTTGTATTGTGGTTATTACTGATAGATAATAATGAAATAAAAAAGAACCTAAATTTTATACATTTTCATGGTGTGTACTAATTTTAATAAGCTGAGAAGAGGCATTAAAGCTCAATTTTTCTATATACTTTATTAACTTTATATAACTATGTCTTTCTAGATAGAATTTTGACAAGCAGTGACAAAATATCTTTAAAATTAATAATTTTTAGATATGTAGTAAATAGCACATCAATTGGTAATCTAATATCAAATGATAAGTCCTGAAACACATACAAGTAATATTATATAGATTGAACAGGTTTATTTAGGAATATATATGTTATCTATCAATACATATATGTATGTAATAACAGTTAATGAAAAGGAGAGGCTATAAATTTGAAAAAGCAAGAAGGGAGCATGGAGAAATGTTAGAGAAGAAAGAAAAGGGAGAAATGTAATTATATTCTCAAAAATATTTAAACTACCTATATAATAAACTTACTAATTTGGCAATGTTGGAAATATATATTATTTTTTACCCAGGAAAAAACCCTCAAACACAGTCAAACGAGAAAAAGTGAATATTTTTTTATGGAGATCAAACAGATAAAGGACCACTTAGCAGTGAGCCAAGGCACACGGCCTTATGTCTTACGATGGATAATGCCTTACAGAAGATATTTTATGTGCTTTTATTTCACTAGTGTGTTGACCAAACTGCTTATCATGCTTAGTTTAGCTTCCACTCCCTGCTCCCCACCCCAATTCATCCATCTATTTAGTCAAGAAGTGCTTATTAAGCACCTATTCTGGGCTATGATCTCTGTCATCTGTCAGTGTTGCCTTTTCCTCAATGAATTTTAAATGGTGACTTAAAGATCTGTGAGATTACTTAAGCTTCTAAGAGGAGGCATAGTCAAGATTTGAATGATCACAGACAATTACAATTGGTCTGTTTGCAGAACAATGTCGGCTGGGAGCAGAACTAAGTCTGGCATTAAACAGATCAGCATACATTTCCTGCTACAGCATCACACTTACAATTTGACCTCAGATACGGGTGCTTCTGACTTAGCATTGTGTGTTGAGATTCCAGTAGGTGCATTAATAGTTTGAGTCTGGCCTTGGGAGCCCTTCCACCGGGCACAGAACTTGAGAGTTCAATGGAGGCTTATAGCTACTGACATGCATTAAGACATAAACACACAGCTTTTCACAGGAATCCATTAAAAAGATAACATTGAAAATTTTGTATCTCACCTTTCCCGGTAACCCCCATTATTATTGAGAGACAGGGAGAAAATATCCCCTGCTTTGTCAGTTGGGTAACTTCTTGATTTTGTCATATAGCAAAATTCATGTTACTCCTTTGAGGTATAGCTCCTTCTGTCAGGAGACTAAGCATGCAGATGTGGGAGATTAAGCAGTGGCCCACTCCAGGATGCCTGCTGTTTGCTGCTCTCCCTCCGGACTAGCTATCGAAAGACAATTTTCTGCCTTTAGAAAGAAATTTTCTACCTGCATCAACATCAGGAAGTCATTAGTCATAGTCAGTATCTTCAGCTGCAAGGTAGAGGGCATTTTTATAAAAACAATGTTTCTCCAGGAAGCAGAACTATTAAAAATGATAGAGAACATTATCTTTATTATGGGAATTTAACCTTACAAGTTGGCAGCTGGTTAATGCTAGATGTGGTTTTATATTGCTTCTGTTTCTGTGGATGGGACTGAGAGCTACAAGAGAGTTACAGAGGAAGAGCTGTAGGTCATGTCTACCTAATGAGACAGTCATGCCAGCAAGTCAGGGATAATACATGTGGGCTCCAAGGGTCTTGGATATGCTCATTGAACATTCAAGTACAAATAGGTTATGACTTCTACGTCACATTTATCCACTCATCTACTTCAAGATTTTCTCATAGGTCCCTCAAAGCAGCCCTTTCAAGGAGATTCTGTGAGGTCTAGCATTGACCTAGCTTGGTTGACAGCAAGGATTTCCCACAATGTTTACCTTACTTTGGATTCTCTGAGGTGGACACTTGTGGCATAGATTTTCTTCAGAGCATGGATGTTCAAGCAGTAGTCAATAGTGGATATGGCAGCTATCTGGTCAACAAAACGTGGGTAGGAACCGTAGTGTGAAATAACTAGTGAGTTTTATTCAGGGGTTCATATGGAACATGACTTGCCTTTTGTGTCTCTCATTTTGTTTGGGAGACTGATGCCATTTTAAACCCTTTTACACTGTAGAATGATAAATGTGAAAACAAAAAAACCCATATTTTCAAAATAAATAAAAATAAAAGCAAATGGATCCTTTGTCTTCAAAGTAATAGTAGTTAGATACACCTTCATGTTAATGAAACAGTTAATTTTATTATTATTTTTTGAAGTGGTGGTTTTGGTTTGGGTCATATATTGTTGCTCTGTTCTAAAGTTTAAAGTTGATATGGAGGGAGAAGAGGTTGAGGAGGTGGAGAGGAGAGGAGAGGAGAGGAGAGAAGAGGAGAGAAATCTTGAATGTTCATAACCAAGAACAATGATAAAGAGAATTATGAATAAGTATGTGCTTTTGGATTATGGGTTCTGATTCTCATTCAAGAATGAGAATGAAGGATATGCTTGGGGACTCATATAGAAGAACAAGTAAGTTATATACAAATAAACCCCCAAAATGGCCCCTAAGATTTCCAAATGTTGGTATTTATTCCCTACTGTTGTTCTCATCCAAATTATGCCTGTGTTGTTGTCTGTGGCCATTAGAATTCAGTATAAGCAATATGTGCCACTTTCATGAATAGTTTATAAAGGGTGGTGACCTCTATTTCAGATATGTGCCATCTCTCTCTGGTCACTTGCTCAGTTCATCTGTTAGGGCAAGTATCCCTGTTGACTCCTCCTCCTTTTAAAAGAACACTAATCATATTGGATTAAAGTTTCATACTTATGTTTATAATAATAAAAAAGAAAGGTAAGTGGGTACCTTTTGTTGGGCCCTGTCAAGGTATGTCACGAAACAAACAGAGCAAGTGCAAGAGGTTTATTGGAGAGGAGGAAGTGGGGGAGTGAATGAATGAAAGGCTCTGTTGGAGTGCAGACATGAGAGAGGCAGACAGGCAGTCACACAGTGAGAAAAGGAGAAGAAGAGGAGCAAAAGAGGCAAGAGAGGAAAGAATAGGCAAAGAGAGGAGTAAGAGGCAAGAGAGAAAAGAGGGAAAAGAAAAGAGAAAGAGCTGTGCTCTGAAGGGCACTTTTAAGGGGTACACATGTCACATAGCTGACAATGGAAAGCTACCTGGCGATGTGATGACATAACTGCTCTCCTATTTAATTTTAATTACCACCTTAAAGGCCATCTACACTCGGCCATAGAGAAGGCTATCCATCATGTGTGATGAAAGCGATGGAACAAGGGGACAGAGGTGCTGCTGAGTCAGAATTGTTCTCTAATTCATAGTAGACATCCTGAGTAACTTTTGCCAGGGATTTCATGTCACTTGGCCACAGGTTGCTCTTTTGCATGTCTGCTGCTACCTGATACACAGTTCTGAGTTCATCTGAATGCCCACCCCACTCTGAAGGCAGCATTTCATCTTTTGGTTCTGGTTCTTACCATCCAAGCCTAGTCACTGTTTCCTGAATTCCCATTCTAATAGCACTGTTAAGAATCCTGTGAAGTTGGCAATAGGGGATTATTATCCTGAGCTGTGGTCCAGGAAGGCTAAGTCACTGATCTGGAATCTCCCTGCTAACCAGTAGCAGTGCCAGATCTGATCTGATCTTTTGACCTATGTCTTGTTTTTCCTTCCTCCCTCCCTTCCTCCCTCCCTCCTTCCTTCCTTCCTTCTTTCCTTCCTTCCTTTCCTTCCTCCCTCCCTCTCTGCCTCTGTCTGTCTTTTTCACTTTTAGGTTTTCTTTTTCTGGTTAGGGAAGACCAGACTCAACAGGTACAGTGGTAGAAAGCCACTGAAAGATGAGCAAATTAAGTTGTATTTAGGATGTGTGCATCCTAATATCTTAAAATATTTTTCTAACATTTTAGGTTTGGCATAGCAAATTGGGCCAGCATTCCTTTCCTTTCATTTTTAAACCCACATGTATTCTTAGGGAAATTAAGCTCGTATGTTTCTGATTCATTTACTGTATAACTCATCAAAATATTGTTTTATAGCAGTTCTTGGCAGGCTATGAAACCTGTTAAAATTCAGACTTTCCCCCTCTTGCTACCATGGAAGCTGTGCTTAACTGCAAGCATGGTGTAAATGAGCTAGAAATCATTTTTTTTCAAGTGGGTTTCCCAGAAGACTGAAGATTTCATAGAGTTCTCTGTGATCTTTGTAAGTTAAAAAACATCCCACTGATTATATTGTATGCATGTATGTCTGGGATTTGCTGGAATGTAGGGTTGTAGACAGGAGAGCAGGCTCTGGGCTTCAGATACCTGTAAGTGATGGAGCTAGAGAGTGAATATAGAACAGTGCATCTCTGGGAGTTTCTCAGTACTTGCTATGGGGCTCAGCACTCTATAAACCCCATCTCCCAGGAACTTCTCCTGAACCCTATGTCTTGCCATCATTACTCTACACAGAAGTCAACACAGAAATAGGGTCTCTGCTAAGTCAACCTCTACTATTGGTGCCCATGGATTCAAGACTTTATGTGGAGTAGTTTGATTACAGAGTTCAATCTCCTAAACTTGTGTAAAAATTAGGAAATGGAGATCCAGATGAGCTGAGAGACACATCCTACTTGCTGGAGGGAGAAGTCGAAATTCAGTGACTTTCATGTTTATTAATGACATATAATTTATTTCTCTTTAAATTTTAATTCTGACTACAGGCTTATTTCCTCTGGGCACTTTGCTTACATTTGGGGCAGGTTTTTGGCCAAGATTTTGAATGAGCAATACAAAATTCTGCTCATGCCGTATGGGTGGTTTCCTTGAGATGTTGTCATGTTCACAATCATGTGAGTAGCTGCCCCTTCACAAATAGTTGGGCTTTCTCAGAAAAACTGCCACACCCACCCTTTATAAGCCAGCTGCTCCATGTTTTCTCTAAGCTAATTTTGGGGTAAGAACAGTTGTATTTATGTTTATAATATAAGAGTTACTGTGGCTTAAATGATTCTTAAAGTTTGTTCTACATATTTAGATGGTTGTGCTGCTGCTACTGCTGCTGTTGGTGATGATGGTGGCTTTGTGGTGTGTGTGTGTGTGTGTTTGTGTATGTGTGCTTGTGTGTGTGTCTTTGTAGGCACTCATCTGCAATGGTGGAGGTCAGAGGACATCTCTTAAGAGTCACTTTCCTACCGTGAGCTCTGCATGTCAAATTCAGGTTATCAGGACTGCATATAAGTGCCTCTATTCACTAAGCCACCTTTCTAGGCCCAAGACTTTCTTTACTTTTGTTAGCCATTGATTAATAAATTATTGAACTACTTTATTTTATCCCTCTTGCTCCCACTTGAGTTATGTAACTTTGGTTTTCCAACTGATTGAACAGTAAAGTGGCAACCAAGAGAAAGATAATAGCCTCTTGTACCCAATGTTATGAGGCTAGAAATATATGGGATAAACAGATTCTGGCCTCTTATGGACAGAGTTCTTCATCCTCAAAGTACTTAGGTTTTATAGAATGCAGAGCTATCTGTGGTTCAATGTGCCTCTCTTAGAGGGCTGATACTTCTTAGTAGCCTGAGAACTGGTAGCACTAGAATAAGGAAACCTTGTTTTTATACTTGGAAAGTGTTAAATTTGTATCTTCATATGTGTGCATGTGCAAATATAAACATTGTATGAGAAAACTTTGATGTGAAAATCCCCTCTGTGTGCTGTGATTACCATCAATAAATAAAGAAACTGTGTTGGCCTGTTGATAGGGCAGAACTTAGGTAGGCAGGGAAGACTGGACTGAATGCTGGGAGAAAGAAGGGTGGAGTCAGAGGATGCCATGGATCCGCTGCTGATAGAAGTGCTGAAACTTTGCTGGTAGGCCCCGACCTTGTGATGATATATAAATAGAAATGGGTTAAATTAAGATGTAAGAGTTAGCCAATAAGAATCTAGAGCTAATGGGCTAAGCAGTGATTTAATTTATACAGTTTCTGTGTGATTATTTTGGTTCTGCGTGGCTGGGGACAAACAAGTGGCTCCTCCTACAAAACATAGTATATGTAGGGTTTTGGTGCTATTAACAATTTCCGATGACCACTGAGGATGACAGAGCTTCCATTTTATGGGTAAGGAAAATTGACTGTATCATAATTTATTATCTTTCATACATTTTATAGAAATTGTTAATTTAAAAAACTTTGTGTGTTTGTCTATATAAGATCACATGTGTGAGTGTATGTTCATGTGAACTCAGGCATGTATGTGTGTGCCACATTGACAATGTGGAGTTCAGAGGACATCCTCGGGCATTGGTCTCCACCTTTCATTGAGCCATTTCCCCAGCCTGACATTACTAACTTTTTAAAGACATTGCCTGTTTTCATACAAGCCTTTGGTACCCAATGGCAGAAACTTTTCTGATTAAAAAGTCTTAGAAGTTCTATATGACTGCTACTGTAAAAAAAAATTCTTTTCAACTTCAACTTGTGTTTTCAATTTATACCTTGGACAGAAGTGTTTAGGAGCTTTTTACATTTTCCAAGTGTGTTAAATAATGTTATTTTTGTCAATTTGCTTGGTAACCACTCATAATTATCTTTCTCTTTGACATTATTGAAGTTGAACACTTTTTTTACTCTTTTTTTTAATTTCAGACACTTTTTTATTGTTATTAAAAATTTTTCCACC
>LOJH01028293.1:6421-17782 GCA_001685095.1 Ellobius talpinus
ATTGAGTTTTGAGCAAGGAAAAGCCCCTGCATCCGGCATGGGTGTAATGTAATTGCTGTGGAAGATGACGGCATGAGGACCACAGTCAATGACTCGGTGTGACTTCCTGGTCATACAGACGTTAATGACCTGTTGAGAATCTTTCTCTGTTCCATAGTCCAGCTTCTAAATCACAACATGGAGACTTATTCTTAATTAGGAAAGCTCAGTCGATAGCTCTGATAGCTTAGGCTCATTTCTGACTAGTTCTTAAAACTTTAACTCATTTCTACCAATTTACTCTCTGCCTTGTGGCTTTATTTCCTCATTTCTATAGTGCCCATCCTGCTTGCTCTGTATCTCTTGGCATCTCTACCTTCTTCCTTCCAGCATCCTCTGTGCCTGGAAATTCTGCCTAGCTATTGGCCATTCAGCTTTTCATTAAACCAATCATATTGACAAAGATTACTTCGCACCAGTGATTATGTATGGATAACCTGAACAAGGCAAGAAGGCAGAGTCTTCCCGTACACTCAGTGCAGGAATTCAGTCCTCTGGTTACCTAACTTCTAGCCCAGTGGGGCCTACTCTGAACTTAAGATTTTTGGAATTACGATAATAATTTTGTGTTCTTTCAAGCCACTGCATGGGTGCTAATTTATTATGGTAGCATTATTTTTAGGGATATTTTCTATACACATATCAAGAGGAACATTGGATTAGTTGCATAAACACTGTGGGCTAAGTAATACAAGTACTAAATACTCTGTATATTTATGGTAGCACAGATGGAGCAGACACAGAAATCTGTCTGTCTTAAAGTCTGACTCTAGAATCCATGGTACTAACCACTGTCTACGCCATCTTTCATCAATCATTGAATGAATAATTAAAGTAGATAACAACAAGCTAGTGCACATATGAAATACTCAGCAAATGTTTATAAACAATCGTTATTAACAATTGATTTTTTTATAGTTCTGGAGAGTGAACCTAGGGGCTCATATGTACTAGGCAGACGTTCCTCTACCACTGAGCTCTGGTCCTGGCTTTTGTTTAGTTTTTATTTTAAGATAGTATCTCACTAAGTGGCCCTGGCAGACTTTCTTTTAGTATTTCTCCTGCTTCTGTCTCTTTAGTATCTTGGATTATAACCCATATGACCTGGCAAGGCTGCATTTTCTATCGGAACTCATTTCATAGATTTCTACAGAACAACATTTTGGTCAATGGGAGTACTGAAGAGGCCAGACTATTCTGCCTTCCGGGTTATAAGTGTGTCAGGTCCAGACGAACTTGGAATGAGTGGAGCTATTTGTGTTTTAGCTGCTCATTACACTCATGATTTGAGAACTACCTGGACCTTTCAGACCTCATTTCTTATAACTTGGAGAATGAAAAGATATAGGAATCTTCTAGTATGCCAGGGCCAATTGTCCCAATCAGGGTGCCTCTCCCAGGGTTTTCACAACAGGCATGTTTTGTTTAAATGTGAAGTGGAGGCATATTAAATCCAAAATCAAGTTATAGATTACTTGAAGGTAAGCATAAAAACACTCGATCCATTTTTCTTTATCTTTCCTAACTTGTTTTCGGCCATTTGCTCAAAATGTTTTCTCTTTTGCTCTGTAAGAATGTTATGTTATGGGTAGTGCCTGAGTTTCCCTGTGGTATTTGTTCTCCATTAACTTCCCATTGATTTTCATTTATGTGTACACAGTACTGTAGGAACATAAACCAGGAGCACCAGGCTTGAAGTTCTGAACAATAGCTGTTTTATCTTCTTGACAAACTACTGCAGTGTGAATATTAGTTGTGCCCTCTTTCAGAAGAGGAGTTATGACAAGTAGGGTCAAGTCTGAGTGATGATCTACGTAAATTAGAGTGGGAAGGTGTTTGACACCTTGGATTGAAGGATGTTCAAATACGAAGGACAGGTTGGAGTGGATAGAGATGAGGGTGTGAAAATATAACTCTATAGAAGGTAAAACAAAATGTAAATCTTGAAAAGAAAGGTATCAAAAGACAGGAAAAGCCAGGTGGAAGGGTGACGAAAGAATTCACAGCAAGCTGATACAACACCCAAAGGGGGCATCATGTTTGAAACAAGTGAAAATTTACATGCTATTTTAACTTACTTTGATTAGCACTGCCTCTCACATTTAAAGACATTCAGATTTTTATTGTTTTGTTTTAGACTGTCAAACACACCAGATGCCTATTGAAACCAGAAAGACTTGGAAATACATTAGGCAAAAATATTCAATTCAATTCTGGACCTGTCTATTGGGGTTGTTTTGGTTATGTTAATCGAGGTGGGATGATCCAACACACTATGGGTGTCACTATTCCCTACGCAGGGATCATGGACTGTACAGGGGTGGAGAAAGCCAGTTGAGGATTACCATGCAGGCATTCTTTCAGGTGATGTGACCAGCTGCTTTAGGTTATGCTATCCTGACTTTCCCAATATGATGGGACTTTGAGCTAAAATAAACTTTTTCTCTCTTTAGTTCCTTTCGCCAGAGTATTTTTTTCATAGCAAGATAAAAGGATGCAAAGACATTAGGAGAGGTGACAACTAGCAGAAATAGAATTATTTAAAAGGTGACTCATGATAACAGGGTTGACTAAGAGACTATAGGGTTGTGGGGACAGAGCTCAATGGTAGAATGACTGTCTCACATTTAAAACTTTCAAAGCCTGGAACAAAAAGAAAAAATATAGTAAGGTGTTTTTATGTTACAGTCTCATTTTTGGACAGTTTGTGATAGTAAGATTTCTTTGTGTTGCAGTCTTGTTTTGGACAGTTTCTGACTGCATAATTGCACGGAGCCAAAGCTGAAGCTGAGGATTCTGTTTTGTTTTCTGCATCAAATCTAATAGCATGTAATTTTTTGGAACTCAATATTGTGTTCTACATTCATGCAGTATTTTTGGAAGCAGAACACAGTCAGAGATGTAAGAAAGCCTTGTCACAATGCTGAAAGTCTTGTAAAAAGCACCATAATGTGCAAAGCAGCTTTAGACAATGTTCATTTTCATGATGCTGCCTTTGAAGCATCCTTCTCAATGCAGCAAGGGATGCTTTCTCAGCAGAACAAAGGTGTGCTCTGGGATGATAGGTAAAAGGCTGACGATTCTTAGCTTTAGACCTCTTTTCCTTATGCACCCAAGAATGTTATGGATTTAATGTTTGTTAGAAATACTTTTGGTGGTATTTACCATATCTCGTTTGAAGGGTTTCAGAATCTTAAGCAATATTTAGTTATTAAGCATCCCCCACCCCCTTTTAAAGGTAGGGCTTCACTTTGAAGCCCTTCTTTGCCATAACTTACTCTACAGATGAGGCTGGCCTGGAACTCACAGAGAGGCCCCCACCTCTTTCTTCGAAGTGTTATGATTAAAGGCTCACTCCACCACACCTGTCTTAAATTCTTTATATTGATTTTATTTCATGTATTTCTATCAAAAAGTTCTTTCAAATGCAAGAAGTCAGACTTTGATTTTTTTCCTTTGGTTGAATTGGACTGAGTTGGACTGACAGGATCCTGAATTGCGATTGAAAAATATTTTTTTCTAACTGATTTTTTCTTTTTGGCGCTGTTGACTAATTTGAAAATCTTCAACCTTTCTCCAGCCCAACCGTAAGCTACAATAAAATGAAGGATTCCATATACCAATTCTTTGAATAGGAAATGTATCCTTATACAGTGAGTTCATTTCCCCATTCTCACCTTTGCAGGAAGACATTCCATCCCGTTATTAATTAGCAGACAAACTGAAATAAAATCACTGGCAGCAAAATTTCTATTCCCACTGATGGCAAGTATTTTGTTGCTGTTATTGTTATGATTCTGGGTCTAACTGCATAGGAAAAACATTCTGTCTCTTCCTCCTGAGTGCTGGGATTTCAGGCAGGTGCCACCACTGCTGGCTACATGTGAAACTTTGACAATACAGTTAAATTCCGCAAAAATTTAACCTTTTCCATCTATCTTCACCTGGCCACTCTGAGTAAGACTTCTAAGACTCACACAGTGTAAAAGCTGGAATGCAGTTCCCCAGCAGTGCTACAGGCCAGGCAGAGTGAATTCAACAAGCAGCAGTGAGATGCTGTACCACATGAAGCTGTGCAGTCAGTTAGCACCTTATTGATAATATGCTTACTAGCAGTGGCAGTTTGTTTCTGGATGATGTACTTAGCGGCAATGGGAAGAAAATACAATGCATTTACTAGCAGTGGCAGTTTGTTTCTGGATAATGTACTTAGCGGCAATGGGAAGAAAATACAATGAAGTTTTCTGAGTCTGGCAATTTTCATTTAATCAAGACTTCAGGACCTGCAAGATGGCTCAGTTGGTGCGGGTGCTTACTGCCAAGCCTGATGACCTGAGTTCAATCCTCAGGACTCACATAATGTAAAGAAAATGTAAACTCCCTCAAGTTGTGCTCGGACCTCCACATACGCCATGGTGTGACACACACTCTCTCTCTCACACACACAGAGTAAATGTAATGAAAAAATTAAAAGAACTCTACATATTTGTATGTTTCACCATAAAGAAAAAAACATCCTCAAAAAAATTACAGAGTCCATATTTTTATGGAAGAAATCTGACCCATCCAAGATAACACAGAAACTCTTATTTGGAGAAAGCAACATCTTATTCATTACTTTTCCCTTCACTATGGAAGAATAGTTGATAAGAAGAGAAGAAGGGCTTATCCTGGTTCACAATTGGAAGGGGGACAGTCCATAGTGTGAAAGCCTTTGTGAAAAGTGGATCTATGGTGAGGAGTGCATGCCTGTATCAAGGCCCTCTCCCGCCAACCCATTTTCTTCATCTAGGCTCCACTTCCTAAGAGCTACAGCACCTCCTCCTGAAACACTACCAACATCTGAGACCCGCGCGCTTAAACACATGAGCCAAGATGCGAACATCTCACGCTCACAGTACAGCAGAAGTCTGCCAGGACACTGATTTGGAAGTCAGCACATGACTTAGTGCTTCCATTCTTGGTACAGCCTCTCTTGAATCCACCAGTTCTGGTCCTGAATCACAGGAAAGTCAGGGTATTGCCCGTCACTCAACTCTGACCTAATAGGTGAAGGATTAGATTTCTTAAGATTGCATGAGACGAGATTACTTTGA
The DNA here is from genome assembly GCA_001685095.1 of Ellobius talpinus. Classification (NCBI taxonomy): domain Eukaryota; kingdom Metazoa; phylum Chordata; class Mammalia; order Rodentia; family Cricetidae; genus Ellobius; species Ellobius talpinus. Next base: position 11,557 of record LOJH01028293.1, read on the forward strand.
TTATTTAAAACTCTGGAAAACAGAATGGCCGTATGTATCTAAACCAGTATTTTCTTCTCATCTGAGACCACAGGCATCACTTGAATGTATACCAAATTCCTTCCTGAAATTTTCTTATTTTCTCATTTAGGTTTACTAGTTTTATCCTATACCTCCCTTCATTCTCCCTGTTTGTTTGTTTTGTGCTACTAATAGTCACTCTTTGGACAGTCCTTTCTATTTTCTCTTGGATACTATCTTTCAAATGACACTAATTTTCAATATTACAACTCGATTTTTCTACAGTATTAAGTGCTGCAGTCCATTCTTTGGCTGTAATCTAGAATGGAACTAGAGACACAGGCATTTAGTTGACAGGACAAGAGAATTAGTGATGAGATATGATTTTCATGTGTGTATGTGTGTGTGTGTGTGTAGGTGCATGTTCATGTGTGTGAGTGTGCGTGTGGAGGCTAGAAGTCAGCCTTAGGTGATGCTCATCAAAATTGCTGTCACTTAGTTTAATGAAAGAGGGTCTTTCACTGGGACTGGAGATCATGAACTGGGATTGACTGGTTGGCCAAGAACTTCCAGGGATCTTCCTGTCTCTACTTCCCCAGTATGGGAATTACTTGAGCATGTCAGAATATCACATTTGGCTTTTTTTGACTTCTAGGGACTGAACTCTGGTTCTCATGATTACATGGAAAGCATGTTAAGAACTAAGCTATCTCTCTAGCCCAAACTAGGAGCTAGGATGTTTACCAGGATCTGAGAAGACTATTATGCACAATACATCTGCATAATACAAATGCATTGACTGCTAGAATTGAGTAAGTCTCATTTTCTTAAATGAGACAGAGATGAACACTTGAGTATTTCTGTAAAATCATTCTTGTTTCACTCATAAATTCCTCATCTCTGTCAGGCCAATGTTTTCACTCATTGAGCTCATCAGTAAGAAGACTATCAAAATTTGACAATTTGCAATTATTCTCCTTTAGGTCCCTTTCATTGTTTTGTTAAAGCCAGCTTTTCATAAGCTTATGTTTTTTCTCAGGTTGGGGCTTTTTGTAAAACTTACATTTAAAACTCTAGATGCAGCACCTTGCCACCATTCCCATAAGTCCTATGCAGCATTTATATCACACACTAATAACTGAATATAAACTCTGTATACAGACCATGTAATTTTATCTTCATTTTATAAACAAGATATTATTGTGTTCCAAGCACTCAACTCCTTTGTTCCTTCACTCATTTCTCAATTATTATTTTAAGACATTGAGTATTTTTTTAACACGTGCTACTATGTAGTGGACACCATGCTGCAAGTTTATATCACATAAAACAAATTATACCTCATGTTTACTTTCAAGTATTTACAGGACAGTTGGGAAATCAAGTTGGAGTTCAAGGCAGCTGATAAGACATAACTTCCTCATACTATAATAATGATACAGAAGCATATTGGATTTTACATTGCAAAATTAATAACAGTGTAATTTTAGTAAAACCTATAAAGCAACCCATACAGATGAAGTTGGAACTAAAGTATTACCTAATAACAAGATGATCAGTGACAGTTTCATCATCTTTTCCAGTGAAAAGAGAAAAATAATAAGTTACCAGTGTGGTTCTCTAATGACTTACAAGGAAACCCCAAATCCAGTAGCAAGCTAAGTCCCAGGACAGAACATCAGTTGAGAGTAAAGCCAAACTTCATTTGTAGCTTCAAAAAAGAAAGGTGACAATCGGCCCTGGTTTGGCAGAAAGAATAAACATAAAAATCCTAACCCTCAGGCGAAAAAAAAAAGAAAATCTCGATCTTGATGAAAGAAAGCCCTGAGAAGAGAATGGCTAATGTTAGGAAATCAAGGGCAAGCCTAAAAGCTTAGAATGTCTGGATCCCCGAAGAAGTAAAGACACCATCACAATAATTTTATAAGGCATTTTATTTTCACAATCATTCATACTGTAAGTTATTTTTCCCCCAAAGAGAATCTACCGTATAACAACTAGTAAAACAGCAAAACAACAGGTAAAACTGGATAAAAGACTCCCTCTTCTAGCAGTCTAAGAGTTTACCCTGTAATTTGTCTTTTATTTTTTCACTTAGCTCATCCCTGGCTGTCTCCTATAACAATTGGGTTGTAGATTATCCCATCACTGAGCAGTTTGACTGTCTGAATCACAGGGCAGGAACGCTCAGAAAGAGTCGCCTTCCCTGTCTTCTGCCCAACAGCATTCAGACGAGCCTAAAAGAGTCACTCTTTCGCTCTTTAAAGTCTTTTGTGAAGGAGAGGCCACCATCTTCCTTTTCAGGGCGCCATGGAAAGCATCTAATTGCTAGGCTATTTTTAGATGAATTAGCAATGACTATGCTTTTCCCAAGTCTCTTAGCAAAGTACTTCCGTGCAGTGCCAACAGCCCCTGTTATTACCGTGTCAGTGTAGGACTTTATCTATAGACCCCTGGGAGGGGAAGAATGAGTTTACTCTTTTGAAAGGATACATAGATCTTTTATCTGTTGAATTTGTCTAGTATACAATCATACGTCATCTCTATATTTTCTTTTCCAGTCCACATTGAACTGATTTTGACTTTCTATAAAGTTTGGAAGAATTAGTGAGGGGATGATAAAGAGGTCATAAAATTAAAGTTGAACTTGGGATTTGGGGTACGTGGCAAAGGGGTTTTGGGGGAGTTATTTGTGAATGCTCACTCGCTAAGGACTTATGGTATAGCTGACACTACCCAATTCACAACTAGTACATTCATTTTCTATCTATTCTGCTTAGTAAGTTAGGTTATATTTTAAAATCCTTACTTAAATATGTTTACAACTGCTTATCTACTATGTCTGACTCCCCATCAGCAATGATTTTTCATAATTGTGTATATCATTCTTTACCTTGTGTCTCCTTAAGCAACTGAGCTGATCACTACTTCATGACTTGAAGTTTGAAATGATAACCAACAAACCAATCTAAATCAACAATAGTATTCAATTCCTGTCTGCACAAAACATTATTTAGAGAGAAAACAAAACAAATACATCCCACTTTGCAAAAGCAGTTGTACAGTTGGATTTTGAGAAAGAAAGGCTTCTCTCCATGGTGCTCTCTGAAGGCTGATGCCTTATCCTTGAGTTCTCAGGAGCTATGTTACCTCTCTCTGGGAAAGAGGAATATGGTAGCTTGAATGGAATTGACTGCCATAAGCTCACAGTCAGTGGCACTATTAGGAAGTGTGGCTGTCTTGGAGTAGGAATGGCCTTGTTGGAGGAAATGTGTCACTGTGTGGACCGACTGAGGATTTTTATGCTCAAGATACTGCCCAGCTAAATGCTTTCTTTTATAAGAGATGCTGTGGTCATGATGCTTCTTTACAGCAATAGAAACCCTAACAAAGTCAAGGATGAATGGAAGTCAGAAGGTCAAATGCAGACCCAAGACAGACCAAGTTCTTATGAATATAATTGGAATTACACAATCTATTATCTTGAATTTTAAGCTTGTAGATTATTCAATATCCTCTTTACTTCTCCACAAAACTTAATGTCTTGAATGTCTTGCAATTTTCAATTCTAATAAAAATAGTACTAAGTAATTAAATGTTTGCTTTGCTGCCATTATTCATGGTAGAATTTGAGACCATATACATTTCAAATGCAAAGGATTCTGTGCAGAATTCTCTTTTTGACTTAGTTTACTATCTGTTAACACTTAAAGTAGACGGGAGATGTCATCCAGCCAGTAAACTACACAGGTCAGAGGCCATGGGTTGTCTCTTTTATGCTGTAGTTAAGTAATGAATATTCCCTTGTTAGAAAACAAGTTGGATTGATTTAAAAATGTAACTTACCTGTGGTGGACACTACTGGGAAAAAAAGTTAATATGTTTTAAAGAGAGTTCACTACGAATATCCTTTGGTAGGGCCTAGTAAGAGAAAAGAACAAGGAAGGGCAATTTTCTTCTGAAATGGCCTGAATGGGATCTTGATGCAGAAATGGTGCTTTTGTACCTTCTATCCCTATCTAGCAGGACAAGTGTTACAGAAGTTCATAGATACTCTCACTTTTATTCCTACCCTTTGAAGAGGTAGATAAAAGAAGGTAACAATCCCCCGAGAAAATGTATAATGTACAATGCATGAAGCTGAATTCTTTCCCTGGGGGAAGGTATATTATAAGACCCTGGATTATTGTGATACTGTCCTAGTGGCTTCATGAGAAACAAATTTTCAACACCAATCCTTAAATGCCTCAGATAATTCTGTTATTTGTGGCAGCAGGAGAGAAACAAAAGTCTTATTTTATTAATTTTCAAGCTGTTACATCATTTCTTTTCAATTTTTAGCAGGAAAGAAATTCTCATGCTTGCGGATGAAATGCCAAGTCAGGGAACTTCTAAGTCATCTGGTGCTTGGAGAAAGTTGGGCTTCATATTGGCAGTAGATTTTGTTTTATTATTTCTATAGAAATATCCAAAAGCATTATTTATAGAAAATTTTATAAAGTATTTGTAATTTAAAGTAGAAGGCTACTCACAACAAATAAAAGCTTGATAAAGTCTTAGAAAGAGAATATAGCAGTGTAATGAATACTCACATTAAGAAACACCATGTGACTAGATTTCCTCACATTTTCCACTTGACTGTCTACCCACCTATACACTAAGGACAACCAACAGGCTGACTTCCTACTCTAAATTAATCATTGGGAAATTTTTGCAAAGCAGAATCCCCTACTGAGATAGGAGGGGCCTTCCATTCATTTCGATAAATGTGAAACAGCATGATTCTATGCATTACTTTAAATGTTAAACTATATGATGTCTTTTAACAACTTTGGCTTTCCTATGGTTTATACAACCATCTACTCATGCCTACCCCACATTTTGGGCATTGCATTTTTATATTGAAATCTAAGACTTATGGTTGGTGCTATAAATGGCTTTGCTGTAAAGAGCTTGTTCCATCATGGAGGATGGGTTCCTTGGGAAGGGGGCATCCTCATGATAATATGGGTAGCGGTGACAGTCAAAGGGATAGGAACTAAAAGAAAAAGGTCCCTGTTGTATTTTCCCCTCATCCTTCTCTTTTCCATAACAGCCACTGGTGTACTCTTTATGAGAAAAGGAAAGAGCGATAAGAAATGCATTTAGATGATTTCATTTTAAGCCCCCGCTCCCTTTTTTTTTCTATTTTAACCTTACTTAATCTTTTGTGTTCTTTCTTTAAGTATAGGTCTCTTCTGGTGTGTTCCATTTTTCTTCCAAAAAGCAGAATTTCACACAAGCAGACAGGTGGAAGGATGGGTCAGGAGCACTGGTCAGTGTGTGCCCTGGGTGGAACACTGTGGTGGAATAGGTTGGAAAAGGGGCTTGCTTTGGAAGAATAGTGGTCATTCCTGTATATTGCTGACCATTCTGGGTTTCCAAGTATGACATTCTGCATCCAGTTAAATAATCTTATCATCATTTACTGCAGAGAATACTGAATGATTGATTAATAGAACCTAGTAAAAATATAGTGGTACTCGACCTACATGAGTTTTGCTCATTATGCTGGGATATTAGGAGAAAATTTACTGCTAGAAGGTCTAAACCTTGAGATCCAGCAGTGTAAAAGTACTTAATAGCATTAAGAAAGTCAGAATGAGAATGTGCCTTAAAATATATTTTGTTCTTTATATTAAACCACAATCCCAGTAATGCTGATAGGGAAAAATCCATGCATTTAGCAATTTCCAGAGCTACCATTTAAATTGGATTTAAAGAGAAATTAGGGGCCAGAGAGATGGCTCCGTGGTTAAGATCCCATGTTGCTTTTACAGAGGACCTGGGTTCAGTCCCAGCACCCACATGGTAGCACACAGCCATCTATAGCTCCAGTTTGAGAAGATCTGATGTCCTCTTCTGACCTCTGGAGGTACCAGGCATACATAAAATGCACACAAACATACGTGCAGGTGAAACACTCATACACACAAACTAAAAGAAAGCCTTAAAATCATAAAAGAAAGTATCCTGCATAAAACTTAAAATATTTGTACATTGTAGCAGCATGCACACAGTCACTTAAAGAACACATGTAACATGTTACAGTAGCATCTTATAACCCTTCATGGCCCACATTTTATCTTCTTGCAGCAAATAATTTTTGAAAACTTTTGAGGTGATTTTAAGATTATCAGAGACCCACATTGGAGCACTGGACTGAGCTCCCAAGGTCCAAATGAGG
>LOJH01028294.1:24658-35490 GCA_001685095.1 Ellobius talpinus
CTCTTGTAGACCAGGCTGGCCTCAGACTCACAGAGATCTGCCTGCCTCTACCTCTTGAGTGCTGAGATTAAAGGTGTGTTCCTCCACCACCCAGCTATCACTTGTGTTTTTGATCTTAGTCATTCTGACAGGTGCAAAATGGAATCTCAGAGTTGTTCTGATTGGCATATCCATGACGCCTAAGGATGTTGGACATTTTTTCCAGTTCTTAGCCATTTGAGATTACTCTGTTGAGAATTCTCTGTTTAGATCTGTAACCCATTTTTGTTTTGCTTTTTGTTTATTTTGTTTTTGTTTTTGATGTCTAGTTTCTTGAGTTCTTTATATATTTTGAATATTAGCTNTCTGTCAGATGTGGGTTTAGTGAAGATCTTGTCCCATTTGTAGGTTGCCATTTTGTCCTTTTGACAGTGTCCTTTGCCTTACAGAATCATTTCAGTTTCATGAGGTCCCATTTATTAATAGCTGATCTTAGTGCCTATGCGATTGGTGTTCTGTTCAGGAAGCAGTCTTCCATGCCAATGTGTTCAAGGCTAGTCCCCATTTTCTCTTCTATCAGATTCAGTGTATCTGGTTTATGTTGAGGTCTTTGATTCACTTGGATTTGAGTTTTGTGCAGGATGATAGATATGGGTCTGTTTACCTTCTTTTACATGCCAACATCCAGTTATACCAGCACCATTTGTTGAAAGTGCTTTCTTTTTTCCTTTGTATAATTTTGGTCTCTTTGTCAAAAGTCTAGTGTCTATAGGTGTGTGGATTTACTTCTGGGTCTTTGATTCAATTCCATTGATCAATGTGTCTGTTTTTATGCCAATACCATGTGGTTTATCTTACTATTGCTCTGTAGTTCAGCTTGAAATCAGGATGGTGATACCTCCAAAAGTTTTTTTTATTGTATAGGATTGTTTTAGCTATCCTGTTTTGTTGTTTTTCCATGTGAAGATGAGTATTGTTCTTTCAAACTCTGTAAAGAATTGTGATGGTATTTTGATAGAGATCGCATTGAATCTGTAGATTGCTTTTGTTAAGATGCCCATTTTTACTATGTTAATCCTACTGATCCATGAGCATGGGAGATCTTTTTATTTTCTAATATCTTCTCTAATTTCTTTCTTTAAAGACTTGAAGCTCTTGTCATAAAAGTCTTTCACTTGCTTGATTAGAATTACACCACGATATTTTATATTATTTCTGGCTATTGTGAAGGATGTTGTTTCCCTGATTTCTTTCTCAGACCGTTTATCATTTGTATAGAGGATGGCTACTGATTTTTTTTGTATCCAGGCACTCCGATGAAGGTGTTTATCAGCTGTAGGAGTTCCCTGGTAGAAATTTTGTGTTCCTTATCTATACTGTCATATCATTTGCAAATAGCAATACTTTGACTTCTTCCTTTCCAATTTGTATCCCCTTGATCTCCTTTAGTTGTCTTATTGCTCTAGCTGGAACTGCAGATGCTATATTGAATAGATATAGGGTGAGTGGGTAGCCTTGTCTTGTTTCTGATTTTAGTGGAATTGCTTAAAGTTTCTCTCCATTTAATTTGATGTTAGCTATCAAATTGCTATATATTGTTTTTTATTATGCTTAGGTATGTTCTTTGTATCCCTGATTTCTCTTAGACTTTTATCATGAAAAGGTGCTGGATTTTATCAAAGGCCTTTTCAGCATCTAGTGAGATGATCATGTGTTTTTTTTCTTTCATTTTATTTATATGGTGGATTACATTGACAGATTTTCATATGTTGAACTATCCCAGCATCTCTGTGATAAAGACCACTTAATTGTGGTGAAATGATCTTTTTAATGTGTTCTTAGAATTGGTTTGTGAATGTTTTGTTGAGTGTTTAGCAGCTATATTCATAATACTTACAAATTGACATCAAGAACACATCAAAAAAATTAATCACCAAGACTAAGTCGCTTCATCTAAGAGACCAAGGCATGGTTTCACATATGTAAATCAATATTGTCATGCCCTACCTTGGAGACTCAAAAGCAAAAACCATATGACCATCCCTCTAAATGCAGAAAAGCTCTTTAAAAAAAAAACCCAGCATTTCTTCATGATAAAATCTCAGGGGATCTAGGGATATAGGTACATATCTCAAGATTAAAAGTAAATTACTCCATATTGAAATGAGTATGATTATTCAGCAAGAAACTTTTGTGGATCTGGGAGAAGTTAGGAGTTGTGAGTAAATATGATCAAAACACATTGTATGCCCGGGCAGTGGTGGTGCATGCCTTTAATCCCAGCACTCAAGAGTCAGAGACAAGCAGATGCAGATCTCTGTGAGTTCGAGGCTAACCTGGTCTACAAAGGGAGTTCCAAGACAGCCAGGGCTGTTACACAGAGAAACACTGTCTTGAAAAACCAAAACATGAAACCAAAACAAAACATTATATGAAAATTTTGAAATTCTCAAAGAATTCATAAAAAATTATTTTAAAAGGAAACTTTAACTTTTGTAGGACATGAAGAAAGTTTTGTTTTTGTAGGACATTTCTTTGCCTGGTTGTGTGCTGGGAAATGTTTAAACACCAGCTGTCTAAAACAAAATGGAACAAAACAGTAGTGTCTGACCCTTCTGGTTTGCACTGTGTGCCAACTCCTATGCTGTAGATACCCCCAACATTGCTAGTCTATCCATCAGTACCACTCAGGCAGAGGTGGGAAGCCATGTGACAACCAGCCCTCAGAAGCGGGAATACAGTGGTTTCAGCTTACCTCTGCCAACAGTGCATATTTTTGTGCTTTCCGTGTTTGGTTCTGGGACTTAGCCCAGGGCCTCACACATTGCTAAGCACACACTCCGCTACTGAGCTCCACCCCGAGCCCCATGGTACTTAAGAACATTTATTTTCCTAAGCAGGATCCTCCTTTGCACATTTACGTTTGAGCCATTTTCTCTATGCATTTTCTGCTGTAGTTGAAATTTTATCTTCATAGTTAAGAGAATTCCATCCAGACATCAGTTTCCTTATGACCCTGCTAAGAGGGACAGCTGGCAAAACTTAACATAGGAATAATGTTGGCAGGGGAGACGACTCGCTTGGTAAAGCAGGAGGACCTGGCTTTTGGATCCCCAGTGCCTGAAATCCTGGTACTGGAAGGCAGAGATATGAGGAGTCCTGAGGCACTAGTAGCTGTTCTCTCTGAAGCTGTGAGCTTCAGGTTCAGTGAGAGATTGTGACTCAAGTAACAGTAATGGCAATGGTAATAGTAATTGATAGTAATAATAGGAATTGTAATCGTAATAACAGTGTGGAAAGCAAAAAGCAATTAAGAAACATACTTAACATCGACCCTGCGAGCGCGCGCGCGCGCGCGCGCGCGCGCACACACAAGCACGCACGCACGCACGCACGCACACACGCATGCTCACGCCTCACGTCTGTTCCCCCAAGGCACTCTTGCAGAACCGAAAGTGAGTGAGATGAGGTTGCCAAGAGTTCCTCTGCGGCCTCTAGTACTTCCTTCCCCACACTTGACCTATTGTGCTCTCTGCACGTCTCCCTTACTGCAGAGAAAACTGCCAGCTGACTCCAAGGTTCTGGAAGCCTCGGATCTGGTGTACACAGTCAGCGCTCATGAGTACTGGCAGCAGGCCTTCCTTACTGAGGACGAAAGTGGTAATTTCTAATTTTTTTTAAACCTCAACCACTAACATTCGAAAGAATAAGCTTACACTCTTCGCATCCTGCTCTAGAATTTTCCATGCCACAGGCAAGTTTTATTCCCACTTACCACAGCTTCTATGCCTACTAGCATGTACTATGTGCTGTGTGAATGTATGTGTGTGTTATGTGTGTATAGTCAATTTTTTCCTCCTTGTTTGTTGTGTATCTGAGACCAAAATTCTTCTCTCTTCCAAATTATACCAGAGTTAGTAACAGTCAAGACAACAGTGGGTTGCTATTTCCTTAGTATATGGCTTGTGGTTCTTCAATTGCCCAGCTATAGGCATCAGACATAGTAAATGAATGCACATTGCATATTTGTCTGTGAGGCATGGCAGGGAAAATCAAAGGCATGGCTCCTTTCTTTGCATAATTTTGAGCCTAAATATGGAGCCAATGACCATCCTTGTGCAAAGATGAAAGGGAAAGCCAAACTTAGGTGGCACTGGCCATGAGCACAAAGGAAGGCTAGAGGATCCTGAGGTCCATGGGCACCAAGGGCTCTTGGTAGCTAAACGAGGGTTCATCAAGCTGGGTCTTAGTCTGAGCCTAATGGGATTATGTCCACACAGGTCTTAAGAGATGTGTGCACAGGTGAACGCATGGTGCTTAGGGAGCAGAAGTGTGGCATGTTCCCCAAGCCAGGCAACTGCTTCATGAACTACCTTTATGAATTCTATTGTTATAAATGCCTGGTCTTTTCTTTCAATATTATTTGTGCTGCTTGTGAATTCCAGAAGTTCCCAAGTTAAGAGAATCTATTAGAAAAAGGCTCTTGGACAAGAAGAGGAGGCTGGTAACCAAGTACGTCACTGAAGCCTTTGGTCTATTGCTCCTCACTGACGCTTTCAACTCGGAGGAAAGCCTGCTGGTAAGGAAAACCCCTGGGCAGTCTCATACTCTGCTTGAACAGATGTAAGTTAGGAAGACCCCTTGATTGTTTTATACGCCACCTTGGGCAGGTGTCATAGTTAGCTCATATGTGAACCTGACACACCCAGGAAGAGGAAGCCTCAGCTGTGGAACTGCCTTCGTCAAATTGACCCGTTGGCATGTCTGGGGGGCATTTTCTTGATGTAGGGAGGTCCAGCCTACTATTGGCATTGCCCCTCTGAGGCAGGTGGACCTGGGCTGTATAAGAAAGAGAACCAAGTAAGCCAGGTGGAGCAAGCCAGTGCGCAGTGTCCCTCCAAGGTCTCTGCTTCAGCTCCTGCCTTGGCTTCCCTACATTATCATGGGCTGTAACCCTTAACGTAAATGAACCCTTTCTTCCCGTAGTTGGCCATGGCGTTTATCACAATCCAACAGAAGATGGCAAACTGGAACAGGAGGGCATCTCTGTTACCACACCAGGAAATTAACCTAGGATGCTTTCTTCTTTTCTTGTCAAAGGAAGATATAGTGCCTTTAGAGTCTAAGAGGAGGAAATGATGACTGAAGGGTGAAAAGCATAACATTGGGGTATAAGAGAAGGGATACTTTACCTGGACAGGCTTATTGAAGGAACATGTCCCAATACTTGGATACTTGGCATTTCTCCTGAGACTTAAAAAAAGACGGGATGTATTTAAATGATGGCTGGGTGACTTGGCTTATAGACACCCTATCCTTTATTGCATTGGAGATGATACTTACAGTCTAAAAGATAGCTCATCTGCCCGTGGGTTCCCTTTGTGTCCTGGTATGCTGTAAGTTCTGTGCCTCCATGCCAGGAAAGCAGGAGGGCTTCCAGAGGGTGGGGAGAGTGTGAGGCTGCAGAGGCAGAAAAGAACTCTTGATTCCCATCAGATGAAGGCTGCTAGGTGGGTACCCAGGCACACAAGGATCACATAGAGACAGGCACGGGCACATAAGCGTCACGTAAGGGCAGGCACGGACACACAAGGGTCATGTAAGGGCAGGCACGGGCACACAAGGGTCATTTAAGGGCAGGCTCGGACACATAAGGGTCACGTAAGGGCAGGCACGGACACACAAGGGTCAAGTAAGGGCAGGCACGGGCACACAAGGGTCATTTAAGGGCAGGCTCGGACACAAGGGTCACGTAAGGGAAGGCACGGACACACATGTAAGGGCAGGCACAGGCATGCAAGGGTCACGTAAGGGCAGGCTTGGGCACACAAGGGTCACGTAAGGGCAGGCACGAGCATGCAAGGGTCACGTAAGGGCAGGCTCGGGCACACAAGGGTCACGTAAGGGCAGGCACGGGCACACAAGGGTCATGTAAGGGCAGGCACAGGCATATGTGTAGATTGGTTATAGACTACATGGAGATAACTGACTGGCAGACACAGGCTGACAAAGGCAAATGCTTAGGCCTCTGACTTCAAGGTCAGATTCATGCAGACACACACAAAAGAGGAACTCTGCCCCAAACAGTTATATAACAGATTATATATCTATCTTCTGGGATTACCAGACATCCAGGCATCATCATCCATTTTGCACTGACTCTCAGCCTCTTGGATGTCCACGTTTTAGTGACTCATACAGGACATCCGTACCAGGGTCATGTTGTGTAAACCTTAACTGACCCTTGGGGGCTTCCTTCTCTGACTTGCCTTCAGAATCCCAGTCTGCATTAGTTACTTTCCTAGTCACTGTTAGACAATACCTGGCAGAAAACAAAGCAAAATAAAACGAAAAAAACGACTAAAGGCAGTAAGGTTATTGTGGCTCACAGTTGAAGGGATACCATCTGCCATAGTGGTAGGCCATGAGCAGCTCAGCTTGCTCACATCTTGGTGGCCAAACAGGCAACAGCGAGCGCTGAGTAGAAGGGAGGCTGCCCTATAACCCTTAAGGTCCACCTCTGCTGACCTAGGGCCCTGTGTGTGCCAGCTAGGCCCCATGTCCAGAGGGTTCCACAACCTCCCCAGACAGCAGTACCGGCTGGGGATAAGTGACTGAATCACAGGAGCCTGTGTGGGGACATGTCTCACTGGAATGTAACAAACAGGAAGGGCAGTGGTACTGTGAAAGGAAGGAAGCTGGAGAAGAGGGGCATCAGCCAGAGTCCAGACATTTCTCTTCACAGTCTTGAATGCAGACCTTGGGAATGTCCAAGTAAAAATTACATTTTGTCACAGAAATGGACAGGTTTCTCTCTGATAGATGGCCCCACCCTAACAGAAGGGAGCTAGCTGCCAAAAGAGAGACTTGGAGATGTAGGTAGAAAAACCAGCCCCTTCCACAGTCGCTAACTGCTTCTTTCTAAGAGACTGAGTGTTCAGACATCAACCAGACTGCATGTGAAAACAGAGCCCAGACTCATACCCTACTGTCAGGTGTCCAGCAAACCAGTGCCCTACCCTTTGCACCCAGTTGGGAAGCCAGCCTGCTGTCTCCAAGTCTGAAGCCTGGCCAGAGGTCAGATAGCCATCTCTAGTCACAATCCAGGAAGCTGGACAACTTCTGTAGCCAACAGCTCCAACTGGCCAGACTTGGTGACTAGTTTCCCTAACCTTTAACCAGGCACAGAAGCCAATTTTGAATCCCTAACTAACCAACCACATGGGGGCTTGTCCCCCCAAACCGAAGCAATGGTGGTTCTGAGTAAACAACATTTGCTTTTCTCCCTCCCAGCTGCTCCTTGTCTATTTCCACACTTGGATTTGCCCATCAGATCTACATGATTGACTAGTCTGGGAAGGGGAGGGGCTAAGCAGGCTCTTGGAAGAGATTCTGGGGCTGATCATGGCCTGGGAAAGGAAGGCAGCCTTGAGCCTGACAGGTGGCAGGAATAGGCAGAGGCTGGAGACCTGACCTCAGTGTGAAAATAAGCAGAGCAGCGCGTTGGCCAGTGCCTGGTTTGGAAGACCGTAAAGGGGAAATCGAACACAGCCGTTTGTCACACTCCTTAGGCTTTGTTTTGGCTTAGCTGCATGAGACAAAACAAAGCAAAATTCTGGGCATCTGACATTTTTTTTCTTTTCCATCTCTGATTTGACTATTGTCCTCTGAAATGGCTGGGGAAGGGTTTGACCTTTCAGTTCCCTGAAAAAGTTCTGCGGGGTGAAATCTGCCTTTTTGCCCAACAAGAGATTGCTTTTGGAAGTGCTGATGGAAAATAAATCAAACATGATGCCGTGTGTGGGCGGCTTGTTTTACAGACACAAGGACAGGGTATTTTGGGACCAAACCTGGAAGTGTCTGTCCCTGTTTGCTGTTCTTTGCCTACTCAGAAGTGCAGGCCCTGGGGGCTCATCCTCTCCTCCAAGCCTAAACCATAAAGACACAGGGGCAGAGGCTGAGGAGAATGTCGCTGAGGGAGGTCTAAGGGAATTGCGGCAGCTTTCCTCAAAATTCCTTGGCCTCCGATGTTGGTCTTAATTCTTTGATGGAAAGTTGGACGACAAGAGTTCCGTCAGTGCCTTTGGATTCTTGAAAAAGAAAGAAAGAAATCAACCCTAAAATGTGTGTGCTTCATCATTTTTCTCAAGATTGTATTTCTAACCAAAAGTTTAGATCTGGGGATACTTAGTGATTTTCAGTAAGAGATTATTTTTTGGATCGACAGGAATTTGGTTCTGACATTTCAGTGTCAAATGAGCCCTGGACTAATGCATATAAATTCCGGCTTCCCCTCTTACTGTCTAGCACTTTATAGCAAGGATTTGTTCTGAGAACTGTGACCTTACCAACCTTATCATCGTGTAATCCTCACAGTGTGTCTATTCATGAATACAGATGGATGCTTCCCACACACCTAGGCCCGGACATTATCACCCAGTTATGAGGTCGCTCTCACCTATGTAGTTCATTGTTGAAGATAACAGCGTCATACAATGCATACCTGAGTGTGTTGTTTTCCTCAGTCAGCAGCGTTCTTCTGGGAAGATGGAATCGTAGCTTTATTTCTATGATCTTACAGCTTTGCTCATCAAAGTTTGGCTGAAGGTCCAGGTCCATTCACTTAGCAGCAGACTAGGAACACAGAAGCTTAGGCCCTCAGATTTTAAAATGGAGGGTACATTGAAACACTGCCCTCAAAATGGCTTTGTGTAAAACCAAAGACCATGATATGCTTGTCAATTCAGATGGCATTGAGAAAATCTGTTTTTTTTAAAGTTCTTTTGCATTTTATATTTGCATGTATTAATCATACATGCGAATGAGTTTCATTATGACATTTTCATACATGTGTATAATGTATTTTCATCATATTCACTCCAGTGTCTGGTCTTGTCTCATTTCTATTCTTGCCAGTACCCAAATTTTGCTTTCATAATAACTGAATTGTCATATGGTAAAAGATGAAAGATTTCTGCACTATGAAGAAAAAATAGAGTATAGATGGTTAGTCAGTTACTTCCTCAAATAGGCTGTGGATTTTACACCCCAAATAGGTTGCAACAGCATTTTTGTTCTGTCTTCCATGCTAAGAAACCCAAGGATGTCTGTGCACTGAGGATGCCTTCTGCAGACAGCAAGGATTAATCTTCTCTAGTTGAACTGCAAGTTAAAGCTTGCGCTAGTGACGGGTTTTTGTAGAACGGAGTTTAGGGAATCTGATGCTCTTTGTGACCTGGTCCCTAGACTGAACACTTGAACATGAGTGGCCTGCGGCGATTTGTGGAGGAGAAGATGGAGCTGCTGGAGAAGGCTATTGAGCAGTGCTTTGCTTGTGTGGAGCAGCCCCTGCAGGCAGGCGTCCAAGTGGCCAGAGCTTCCTACCGCCGTATCCTTGGGACATGCCTGGTGGTGAGTGGCCTTTTCTTCTCTTCAGCAAGGTCTACTTGATATCCAAATGTCTCTTATACCATCACCTTACTTTCTAGAAGGAGCTAGAAGAAAGCAAGACATGGTTTGCTCACACCTATAATCTTACCTAACTCTGGAGGATTGCTGTGGGGTTTAGGTTAACCTGGGTTTTGTAGTAAGTTCCCAAGTAGTCTGGGGAAGCTATAGAACGAATTCCTATCTCAAAAACTCCTAGTCAAAATCAAGCAAGCAAGCAAGCAAGAAAACAAACAACAGTAGGGAAAGAGTAAAAATTCTATGTAAGAAATCCTCTACATAGATGGTTGCTCACCTGTGGCTGGGAAAATTAAGCCTGCAGTTCAGCAGTGGAAGTACTGGGCTTCACGGTTTGGGTTTCTTAGTTTGAGGGTCATTTCCAGTAAACATCTGGCGAAGGCACAAACCATTCAGTATGTTAAGACCGTTTAGAGATTTCTCGATCATCTCTTCTATAGAATGGGAATGCTAGGTGTCTGCCCTAGGTATCTCCTGGCACTGATGGCATTATCAGTCATGTTAGACAGAAGGAACACCTTGCAAGCTGCTTGCTTGGCATAAATAGTTTTATATATCAGTCAGATGTGTGGGTTTTCTCAAAGATGGAGCTGTAAATGCGGGGTAGAATTCTGTTAAGACTAAGGGGTGAAAGGAGAGGTCTGTCATTTTGCTCAGCAGTCATGACAGGGTGTCACAAGCACAGAGGATGACTTGAGTAACAGGCAAAGCTCAAGAGGCTGGAAAGTCAGATGTTGGCAGTGTTTGCTGAGACCTATTTCCCTGACTTGGAGACAGTGACCTGCTCATGGTGCCCCTTATATTTTTTCCATGTGTGTGCGCACATGTGTGTGTGTGTGTGTGTGTGTGTACATGCTGCATAACTAGTGTCTCTCTTATAAGGACTCCCATTCTATTGAATTTGGAGTCCACCTTTGAGATTTCACTTACCCTTAATGACCTCCTTATATGTCTCTGCTGTGGGGTAATGCTCTTGTACAGTATAAAGATTTGTCACTTGTATTTGTGGTGGCCCACAGCTTTAATCCCAGCACTTACAAGACAGAGGCAAGCAGATCTCTGTGAGTTCAAAGGCCAGCCTGGTCTACAAGAGCTAGTTCCAGGACAGGCTTCAAAGATACAAAGAAACCCTGTCTCAAAAACAAACAAACAAAAAGTTACTTCTATTGGATTAATAAAATGTGGATTGACCAGTAGCCAGGCAGGAAATAATAGGCAGGACGACCAGACTAAGAGAATTCTGGAAAGAGAAAAGGTGGAATCAGGAATCGCAAGCCAGTTGCAGAGGAAGCAAGATGAGAATGCCTTGCTAGTTACCAAGCCATGTGGTTAAACATATATAAGAATTATGGGTTAATTTAAGTTGTAAGAGCTAGTTAGTAATAAGC
>LOJH01028295.1:0-17781 GCA_001685095.1 Ellobius talpinus
TATATATACATTATATATGTATATAAATGTGTGTATCAGTGGAAATATAATATATATTACAAATATCCTTACCTTATAATAAGGGACCCTGTAAATTAGTTCTTGCTATGTGAAGTGGGCAATAGATAGTTCCATAATTTCTTTCGGTATTGATTCATCTCTCAGCCCTCCACAAAGGGGAAACCAAAACTGTTCTATGCCTGGACTACTTGCTCTGTTCTTCTTCCCTCAGTTGGTGCAATCCAAACATAGTAAGACATGGCATTATCTTGGATAATTTTCTGCTGACCTTGTAACAAACGCTACGAATCCTGAGTCTACAGGGGAATGCATTCATTTTCATAGACTACGTTTTTTAAATTATTTTTTAAATTGATTATTTGTGGATATTTGCATCACGGATCCCACTTATCTCTCAATCCCCTCACATCTGCCCTCTGCCCTTGCAAATCACCCCCAAACAAAAATAAAAAAATTAAGAGAAAAACCAAACAAAAAGGAGGAGGAAGAAGAGAAGAGAAGGAGGAAGAGGTCTCACTGTGGAAGCTGTAGTGTGGCCCATTTATTTATTCCATTCTTTACTTGTAAGTGCTCATTGCTATAAGTTATTGGTCTGATTGAGACCTGTGGTTTCTGCTCCACTATGGATAATGAGCTCTCCCTGGGACTCCTCTTGGATATCTTGTTGTTGCTTTGTTCTTGTGGAGATCCTGAAGCTTTTAATCTGCAGGTCCAGCCTCTTTACATGCTCCAGTAGTTCATAGATGAAGTGGATGCTGGGGTGAGCTAGCTCACTGCCTTGGTTCTGAGTCTGGGTGGTAGTTGGCTGGCCAGAGCGCCAGCTTTTCCTCATCGTCACTACCTGGTGAGCTCCACTGCACTGCCTATTCTAGCTCATCCAGTCCAGCTTGCAGCAAGGAGCTGGGCCAGTTCTCCTGCCCTCAGGTTCTCAGATTTGGTTCACCCACACTCACACCAGAAGGCCTGTCTTATTCCTAAGGGTCCCCAAGCAGACAGCACCTGGTGTGGTGCCCTGGCCTGCTGAGAGTTCAACACCCCTTAGTGGTGCCTGCCAAGGATGGCATAACCAGGTTCCCCTGGCCTAGTCCAGCTTCATCTCAGGTGGAGGCTGTAGCCCACTGAGAATTAATGTTTCCCACCTGAGTTTGATGACCCAGCCCTTCCCCAACCTAGAAAGCGCCTGCCTTGGGTGGCAGAGGTGACAAGGGCAGTGATGACATAGAGACTCCAGAATGCTGTATCCCAGTGGGCCATGACAGAAGCCAGGGGCAGGAGCAGGGCTCTCAGCAGACTCCTCCCCTCACTCATTACTGCCAGAGGTGAGCGAGCTGTGTCTGGGGTCACAAGAGTGGGAGAACCAGTCCTGTCCCTCACTAGCTGTGGCATTCAAGAGAGTGGGGACCCTGCACCCCACCTGGGCAGCACACTAGAGCTGACCGTGTTGTCTGGGGTACAGGTGAGGCAGCACTGAGGGCATGAGAGCAGAAGAGCTAATCACACCNAGAGGAGGGGGGAGAAGAGAAAAAGAGAGAGGGGGAGAGAGAGAGGTGAATTCTGTTTTTTTTTCTTCTCCCTCCTTTGCATAAAGAGGATTTCATTTTTCTCCATGACTAAGAAACATTTTAGAAGGTTGTGAGGACACTTCAAAAACTGAGGGGAAGTTGTGTGGTATTGAGCAGTGAATTATCTCATACTATTTATGATACAGTTCTATACCATTTTTCCAGGAGTCAAATGAGTAGGCCGACACCAGAAGATACCAATGCAGGCAATTGAGGCACAGGTAGGAAGCACATGTTCACTGCCCTGCTGGACTGAAAAATGTCTTTCCACAAGTCTTGGCAAGTGTTTATTGTCAAAGTGGCAAGTCCAGTGTCATCTTAGTAAAGAAGCCAGAATTTTGCAGTATGATGCACATATTTGTAACCAGAGTACTTGAGGGGCCCAGGCAGAAAGATCTTGAGTTCAAGGCCTGCTAGGGCTCCATTGTAAAGCCCTGTCAAAAAAAAAAAAGAATGGCAAAGATCCACAGATCTTTATTTCTCAATGGTTAAGACATTTGAGTTCCAGGCATCCTTAGAATTAGGATCTCTTTGAAAGCTCCACTGAAGGAGTTGCACAGATCAAGGTCAGTGGGGCATGTCCATAAAGGACAATCTTGACTACTAATTGATGTATCCAGGCACAGCTTCCTCAGTATGTGGTTCTAGGCTGTAGAAGGCACCTGACTGAGTACAGAACAGTGAGCCAGCATGAAGTACTCCTCCACGGGTCCTGCCTTCTTGTGCCCTCCTTGAAGGCCAGTTCTGACTTTTCTCAATGATGTGTCTTGACCTGAAAGTGTAAGGTAAATAAACCCTCTCCATCCCAAGTCATTTTTGGTTAGGTTTTTTTTTTCCATTTTGTTTATTGTATGTACGCTTTGTATGGCTTTTATTACAGCAGATTTAGAATAAAACTGAAGTATCCCAAACCCATTTTAGAACCTCCAAATATAATCTTACTTAGAAATGAGGTTTTGAAGACATAATTAAAGTGAGACTTGGATGATCGCAAACTGGATTATGGGAGACCCTTTAAACTAATATGGACAATGTGCTTATTAGAAGAGTCACATGGACATAGACATGTGGAATTCTATATGCTGAAATAGGTAGAGATTAAAAGTAATCCATTTGCAAGCAATAATTTACCTGTAAACTTAGTAAAAACAACAATGTAATAAAAAAAAAAGAATGGACCGGTTTCTTCCATGGAGACTTCAAAGGGAACCTACCTCTGAGAAGGATTTGAGCTCAAATGTTTGACCTCTGGAACTATTAGTACATAAAGATCTGTGGATTCTTGTTTTTTTTGTTTTTGACAGGGTTTTCTAATGGAGCCCGAGCAGGCCTTGAACTCAAGATCTTTCTGCCTCGGCCTCTCAAGTGTTCTGGTTACAAACCTTAAGAACCCAGTGTTGCTAGATTCTATTGACATACACATTAAAAATCAAGCCCTGGGTTCAAATCTTCAGTGCACCAATTAACTGCCCAATGAGCTTGAGTTTTTCACCCATGAAAGGACAATATTCAGGACTTAAGACTTTGCCCCCTGAAACATTTGCATTAGCTATTTCAATAGGTAAATGGGAAATGCTATTTTTAAGCCTGAGAATAACACTTATGTGATGCTACATATGTAGTCAT
Organism: Ellobius talpinus; assembly: GCA_001685095.1. Classification (NCBI taxonomy): domain Eukaryota; kingdom Metazoa; phylum Chordata; class Mammalia; order Rodentia; family Cricetidae; genus Ellobius; species Ellobius talpinus. Next base: position 3,210 of record LOJH01028295.1, read on the forward strand.
CCACTGATTAATATCCTCACCAGAGCATGCTGTCTGATGTCCTATCTACTACATAAGCACAGCAGACATCAAGCTCTTCTGTTGTCTTCCAAAAGTTCAGAAGGCTCTCTTTGGTGACTACCATGGACATGTTATTCTCCATCTAACTTATTTTTGTTAAATAGAAAGAAAATAGACCTTCCAAAACCTAAGACAAATTCCAAAGGAAAGAAATATTAACCCAGGGTATCCCTTTTATCTTGACTTGCTAAATATAAATTGTTGGTAACTATAAAGTTGCTAACAAAATAAGAGAGAACTTAGAGTAATTCAAGGCAACAGGAAGCTAGGAAATTTCATGGGGGTGTTTGTTAATTTGTTTTGATTTTGGTTTTATAACTGTTGTAAAATAACTTTCTTCCCATTCCTGAATGGAGGCCTCATTCTTCTTTCCTGTCTCTACACCTACACTGAAAGTTCAAGGATTAATTCCAGCTCAGATGTAATCCCAAAATTCAAGTTGCTTATATATTTATGTGGCAAATACCATTGATCATTTTAAATCATTCATCTTTTAAGAGGAAAGGCAGATAGATTTCTCTGTGATCTGTTTTACCTTCCGGCCTGCTCAGGTTTTTGTCAAATCATGGTGACAGAGTACAGTTCACACTGTGGGTGGCTTTCTCATGGTTGTAATTTGGATTTCTCACCCTTATCTGTGTAATTCCTTCCTGTCTAATGCCGAGCAGGGAAGAAAGAGCAAGCAACCTTTGCCATGGCAGGTGACTTCTCCAAAGGAAGTGGAACAAAGGATGGAAGTTTGGCCCCTTGAACCTGCATGACTCTCACTTCTAACCAAAGTTTCTGATTCTTGTTTTCTTCAAGTCTAAAGAATTCATTTGAAAAGTACAGCAGAAAAAGACCATGTTCTAACAGTCAACAAGAGTTTTATGACTCCCCTAAGAGTTTTAAAGCCTAATAATCTTCCATAATCCAATAAGTGAATTAGGATTGAAAATTTTTTTCTCTGAGTATTTTGCATTCCTCATCATTCATTTTAAAATGAGGTCAATTTATGAGACATTAGTTGATACAAACCTATAAAATTGATTCATACATTCAAATTGTTTTAAATAAATTTCATTTTATCTACAATTCCTACCATATACATGTTCTTTCTACTGACTTAAACCTTATTTGATTCTCAAACAGTCTTAAAGCCAAAGATCACTTGTTACTGCTATACTGAAAACAAACAAAATGGCGTAATGGCAATGGGGATATTTTAATACAGCAGAGCTAAACTGTCAAACAACAAACTGTTAAATTGCACAGTAACACTTAAGGGGATTACAAACTTAAAAGCTAGAAATTCTAAAATAGAGTGAACTTCCTGTGGAGAGGATTAAGGATACTTCTTGAAGAAGCAAGCTTTGGCTTTGCCCTTGAAATCAAAGGATTTTCACAAGAGGGGATAAAGGGCAGGGAGTTCTTAGCCAGGTATCCATCAGGGCTAAAGTTATGGAGACAGGAGCGCTAGAAAAAAAAATCAAGAGGCCTACTTTGAAGGGATCATTTTTATAGACATAGATAACAAAGTATTTGTGTTAAAGGGTAAGAAACTAATTTAGTAGTTGGCTGGAAACTTTCAGTAATTTTCTTCTACTGGATATTATATGAGTTTATATATTTGACTGCTTTTACTGCTGTTTTCTCTTCCCATTTGTCATTAGAATATAGAGTGCTTATTGTTGGCAATTCACATTATCGTTTGGTGTAAATGTTACATCATTTTCAAGAGTGATTACAAAAATAAGAAGACAAGATGCATAACCCAAAATAAAGTAGTGTGGAAATTAATATGCTAGTTTAAGTGGTGAGACTCTCATACATGACTACCAATTTAGGATTGGCCAAATGTATGCTTCCAACTGGCACTTTTTTGTTTGAAAGAGTAAATACAGAGACAATTAGAGAATATGCCTAGTGATGTCAAGGGTATAGAAAGCCATGCTCTAATCTTCTGAGAATGGCAACCTCATATAATCCTTACTTTTTCTTTTGACTTGGGTTTCTTTTTGTTGTATAAAATATTCTTTCAGTTTTTGTTGTAGTAAAAGCGAGAGATTTGTATTTCCGGATACAATATAATTAGTACTAGAAAACGTGTGTGTGTATGTGTTTACATGAATAGTTTCAGAGAATCTAAAGAGTCATGATAAGACAAAGAAATGAAACCAAGAGGAATTAAATAAAAGCCTAGAGAATTTGTTCATCAGCATATTCAGAATAAGGAAAAATATAGTAAAAACCAAAATAATAGGTCTTAAAATGGGTACTTAGATAAACATAGAAAGGCACTGAAAAGTTGCTGACATTTCCCTGTAGTTATTAGTTGTCAGAAGATGTTTGAGTAATTAGGCAATGGAACAAAATGTACAATAACTACCCTTACTCTGGAATAAGTTTTCATTGACAACCTCTTAATCCATAATGGTAGACAGATGAATACTCTGAAAAATTAAGTTAGTATTTGTATACATTATAAAGGGATCTTGGAGAAATATTAACACAGTCCAAAAATTCAAAGTTATCTCAAGTCAAGAGGTTTTCTAAATTATAGTTAAAAATCATTATATCCCTCACAAAATTGTATACAATATTTTTAATGTTGAGATAATATCCTCAATATAATAACCAATTTATAAAGGATTTCCTGTATGTTACAATAAGTATCCATACTAAGTCACCAAGAAAGGTCATATTTACAAATAGATTAATTTTTGACTTTTGGTTCTAGATTTTCTTGGGTGTATTTTCCTTTCAACTCATTCAATGTTGCTTTCACTAAATATATTTGTCATATAGATAACACTCATCAGATTATCCTTGGGCATCATGAGTCTGTAAAGAGCATCAATGAAACTCATGACAATGCTCCACTGAGTTTCATTGTGCAGTAATTTTTCTGTGAAGAATATGTTCTACTTCTATCTAGACATAAGTGAACAAAACACAGCATTCTCAGAAGGATGAAGAGATAGTCACCATGCTGGGCACTCAAACAGCCTGCGAAGCACAAAATGAAGTGGAAGGTGGAGATCAGAGGAAAGTTTGTTAATTGGAGAAGCTGAAGTTAGTGACAGTTACTAAACCTCTTTTCACAGGAACATTACTTTATTTCTAAAAGATTTTTTTCTTTTTTCCTGTCTAAGACCTTTTTAGAAAACAAATCTGGTATATAAAAGAACTCTCACATATAGGTGGCTAGAGAGATGGTTCAAGAGATGGTCAAGATCACTGACTGTTCTTCTAGAGGACCCAGGTTTAACTTCCAGCATATACATGGCAGCTCACAACTGTCCAGAGAACTTGCTGCCCCTTCTGCCCACCATGAGCACTAGACATGCATGTGGTACATAGACATACATGCAGGCAGATACACTCATACATATAAAAAAAATTAAAAACCTCGCAAATGACATTGTTTGTCAAAGCTATTTATGGAAAATTCCAAATTGTCCTAGAACAACTGGTAGAGTTCCCAGAATCTATACAACAAATTATCATTTCGTTTTATTTAAATTTAAGGGGAGTATAGAGTAATAGAGTTTTTTGAATATATATAGCTTCTCTGTTCATTATTATTACAACATATTCAGTCAATGGGAATAGTCCATTAGGCAATCCATATCTACTATTTAAGGCTTTTAATAGAGAAATATGTATTGAACTCATGCCCTCAACTCTATCTGGGTAATGAGATGCCACTATTTTCTCAAAGGAAAGGAAAACATTTTCTCTCTCCAACTTGGTTTTTCCAAATTCTATATAAAAATCAAAGCTTTGATGAGCAAAGATGAGTTCAGGTGCTAATGTAGGAAAGGAATCACAGTCTCCTGATGATACTATATAGTTTCAGAAGATTCTATTTTGATTCATAGTGCCTATTCTTAATGTTAACTGATACAGTAAAGAACTGAAGTCTACAGAGGGTTTGAGTCCATTTGCTGTTGACACACAGGATAGGTGATAGTCATATGCTTGCAAAAGAGTCAAAAGAATGGCCTCTTGTATACAGTTTCAAGATAATACTTATCAATTTCTGCCTTTAATCTCCACTGCTAAAAACATATTTTAGTGACATATTAAAGGAAAATAACCTTATTGCTACATCCATGAATCAACTCTAATATACAAACAATAAATCAACTGCAACCTAAAAATTTTATTGTATAATTATAATAGCTGATTTCAAAGCACTAGAAATCTGTGAGCCTCCTTTTGAGGAACATCATAGCTTATAAGCTGTGAGTTTTGTTGGGTTAATTCTTTTCTCTTTGCCTGCCATTAGGACAGTGTGATACCTTTGGTACATCATAGCTTGAAAACACCCTTAATTCATATAATGTCAAAATAAATCAACATTCCTCAGCACTCTCTATCTCTCTTTGTGTGTGTGTGTGCATATAACTAACTGTCCCTGTCTATCTTTTTACTCTGTCACACACACACATGCACACATGCCCACAAACATTTCTGAGTATCTCCCTCTATTGCTTTCTTTAAACCTGTCTATTTTAATTGTACTCCATGAGATACAACAAAACACTGTCAACATAGAATATACTATCTTCCTAATGTAAGTTAAATCACTCGAAGAGCATGGCATACTCTCTTGTGAAATAGCTCTCTAATGTGATGCATTTTCAAGGAAACTCATTATAGTTAATTATTGATCCGACATGATTTCCCTTCTCTTTACACTGCCCTTGAACCTAAATGCCATTAGTTTAATTAACCTGACTAAGCAAGTTTTTTGACATAGTGAGACATGGAACAATGAGCTAGACCAGAATACACTATATTTACCTGCTTCTAAGACTGGATCTCTATATTCTGAGAACTTGCAGAGATTCAGAAAATGGAGATTTAAAGAGAGAATTATTAGACATGAATAGCAGGGTGAATATAGATTTCGTATTGGTAATTGTGCATACAAATACACACGTAAAGCTTAACACTAATGTTGGCATTTATACTGGCATCAGTATATATAGAATGTTTGTGTGGGATACATAACATATTTATGTATATATTATGTAGTGTAGATGTTTAAGTATTACAGCAAAAGCAAATAGAATGCATAGAAATTTACTACACCCTCAACATAGAAGTTCCGGTTCCTCAATCATCAGCATCTTAACAAGGGTGCTACATTTGCTACCATCAATGAGATTAATCTACACTGACACTTCATTATCACCCAAAGTTCATACTTTACATTAGGGTTCACCCTGGCATTGATTTTGCTTGGGGTTGAAAATTCAGTGTATTTTGACAAGTGGATGATTATTAGATGATATAGAGAAGCTTCCCTGCTGCGAAATCCCCGATGTTCTGGCTCTCCCTTCCTTCTTATCTGCCCACCTCTAGTACTCCCAAAACTCACTGTTTCCATGCTCTTGCCTTTTCCTGAAATTCATGTAGTTGAAACTGTATACTTAGGGTTTTCAGTGTGTAAAAATGGAGCAGCTGTTACAACATGAAATGAAAAATGCAAATTTAAATAATCATATAATTCCATAAATTATATTCCATAATCAATTCATTAAAATTTCAATTTTAGAAACATTTCCTAATAGTGAAAATTTCTTGAAATATGTATGCAAAATACTACACACAGGTCTAAAGGTAAGCAAAGTGTTTCTTACAGGAATCTTGATTTTATTTGAACACTGATAAATTTCATTTATCTCAAAATCAGGGAGGAGATATTCTGTACTAAAATACAGAATTTACATTAGTATAAAACAAGAGACTTAAAAGAAATATTGAGCTAACAGAGGAGTGCCTCCAGCTCAGAGCATACCTAGACTCCCACGAGAAATGAAGCTTCATGTTCTTCCTGGATCAAAAATATCTCAGTAGAAAAGTTGAGAAGAAATTCAGAGGAGGTTTAATTTTGAACAAGAAATGCGTTGGTAGTTGGCTATGCTTTAGACCAGGGTCTCCAGGAGGCTAACTCAGTAGACATATTCCTGCTGAGATACTTCATTGGAGAAATCTCCCAGGAAATTCTCCCCACAGATAAACAAAGGAAAGAAAACTGATTGTGAGAGGGTTTGATTGGCTATCCAGCTGAGTTCCTGTTTGTCAGCTGACTTGTGACAACGCTGTGGTGAGCCCCTAAGTTGCATTAGCCCTTCAAGGCGTCCAGCATAGGTCCACGTCTAGCAGTGAGGCACTGCAGTTTCCCCCTTCCACATTGCATGCCCATTGTTTCACCCACCATTAACACACTTTAATTAGGTGTATTCCCTTTTATTTATTTTTTGCGGTATCTGTGCTTGAGTACATGTGTGATCATGCCCCAATGAACACGTGAAGATCAAAACACAACTTGAGAGTTGTTTCTTTCCTTTTGTCACTTGGTTCCATGGATCAAACTCAGCTCCTCAGGCTCAGCAGCAAGTATTCACTTCACACATCTGCTGAGCCCTTTCACCATCCCCAGAAATGCCCCCTTTAAAGACTATAGCTTCTGAGAGTAGTTAAGGCATATTTTTAATCACATTTATATATTTTATACAATTACTATTTCATAATAAAGTTAATTTATTTGTTTTGAATTCTTTTATAATTATACAACAGTTAGGTATGCCCTGGGATGATTCAATACTGGACATAGACAAAGAAAAAGCATCGCATCATTGACACGCCTGCTCGCTTTTTCAGGTCCGGCCTTACCACAGCCATCATTGTGTGAAGAAGACCAGTTTGCTTGTTTCTACACAATCCAGTGTGTCCCTGCCTCAGAGAAGTGTAATGGACGGGAAGATTGTATAGATGGATCTGATGAAATAGATTGCTCTCCCAGCCCCTCTCCCCAACTCTGCAGTGATATGGAATTCCAATGCTCAGAAAGCCAGTGTATCCCGTCTCTCCTGCTTTGCGATGGAGTGGCTGACTGCCACTTTAATGAAGATGAATCCAGCTGCGGTGAGTGTTTTCACTAACTCAGTGTTCCAGGAAGAAATTCTGTTTAGAAATGATAGAGATTGACAGATGAAGTCAAGGTCTCCGGAATATCCCATATCAGCAATAACTATGTTTTTGTCTTACATAGCTAAACAAACCATGTGGCTCTTGCTTTCCATTTCTGGAAAGGCTCCATTTGTGGTTACACTAACTTCTGTTAGCCTCTTCTTTTCCCATCCATTTAACTCTAGCTCATTTTTCATTATGTTATCTTTTTAACACATTTTGGAAATGTATTAAAGTATTGCAGTTATAATTTATTTTTATCTTAAATGTTAAGAAAGTTAGTCCAAATCAAGGCCTATAGACAAAGAATTGATTATAACACACACACACACACACACACACACACACACAAACACACACACACTGGTTTAGGCCAGGAAAATTATATTAGTAGGTTTCCTATCATTAAGAGTTCCTGGTGTTTTCTTATGACTTCTCAATGGCCCTTAGTGTTAGCTGTCCCTTCTTGTATTCCCTTCATTACCCCACATCTTCTCTCACCCTCCCCATTTTGTCCCTTTGCTTCAGTCTGCCCGTTTCTTCATAACTGTGTATTATATTTCCCCTTAGGAGATTGTCTCTCTCCCTAGTCCCATACTCTATACCTAACATCTGTGCTGTCTCTAACTGCTTGCAAAGGAAAAATTTGCTTTCTTTAGTGGATTCTCACTGACTGTATTAGCCACATGTAATGGTATGTCCAATGACAAGTAATAGATGGCTAAAACAACATGAACTCAATGGTATTTGTAGATTTTTCACCTCCTAATGCTTTGTTTTGTCTTGATGGCTTTTAATTTGATTATCATGGTTAAATATTTTGTGTTTTCATGCTTTTTGCTTTTGGTTGTTCATATATGTGTGCGTTTCTTGTGATTTCTTTTTTTAATAATTCTAATTTGCTTGTCTTCTACAAAAAAAGAATAAGTCATATAGTTGTATGGATGACGAGGTGGGGAAGATCTAGGAAGAGTTGGTGAAGGAGAAACCATGATCAGAGACATTGTATGAAAAAATATTATGAATATAAAAGGGTATATTATGTTAAATATTAAGGATACAGAATATGAAGGAGATATTTTAGTGTTGCCAATGCCATTTCCTCATCCATATAGCAAAGTCGATAATACCTAACCTACCAGACTAGGAGAATTTGAGATAGAGTATATAAACCCCAAACTCTGCTCTCAATATTTGCCATTTTTGCTTTATGTAGTCTCTTTTGGAGAGAAAGAGGGAAAATGTTAAGAAATAATTGCTTACAGTTAAAGGTGATTAGCCAGTCATGGTAAGGTTCAAAAGCCACTAACATCCTATTTTTGGGGGGGCTTGGTTCTTTATTTTATTTCTACATTATATTTTTTAAATTCCTAAAACATTAGAGCGGATCATAGTTTTTACATGAAGAAAAGTTATTTTGGAATAGAGCCATATAAAGGAATCAAGGAATGAAGCAAGGGGGGTTAGTAATCATCTAGAAATCCAGAAATGTGATTATTGGGAAGGGAGTAAAATAAATGAAAAGGTGGAAAACAGTCTCTGGGAATAAAGTTTTTAGACTCACATTAGTAAAACTGTTTTTCTGCCTTAGACTTGAGGATTGGTTATTCTGCTTCCTGTTGCTCCCTTGTTTTTCTCTGTGTGATTAAAAAGAAGGGAGGTTTCATAACACTGTATTATTGGTGAAGTAGGCAAAGGGAGAAGATTCCAAATAAACATTGTCAACTTGTTTATTGCTCTTTCCATCAGAGCTCTAATATAATTTGACTAACAGAAACAATATTATATTCAATACAGTCATCTGATGTCATAGGACATTTGACTTTAAGGTAGAATACTAGTTAAAGAGAAGCTTAGAAGACTGCTGTGTCCTTATGATTTTAAGTATTCATTGGAAACTTAGCATCTGGGTATTTATTTCCTTATATGAAGTTCTGTTCCCAAAGGGAATCCACATTAGGAGTGAAGGATAAAATGCTGCAACGACAAGCACAGGATTGGTTAATCAACACAGTTCACCGAATATTTCAAGGCATTACACTTTATTTCTAGGTTTTGCTATTCAGTTGCAATGTTATTATTTAAATTATAGTTCAAACATTTATTCACATACCTTCAATAGAACCCTCATTGACACTACATCTTGTGCTAGGCATTGTGATGGTTAGTTTTATGTCAACTTAACAGAAGCTAAAGTAATCTGAGAGGAGAGAACTTCAATTAAAAAAATTCCTAAGACCAGGCTGTAGGCAAACCTGTAGGACACTTTCTTAATTAGCAATTGATTGTGGAGGGCCTGGTACATTGCGGGTGGTGCTATCCCTGGGCTGGAGGTCCTAGGTTCTATAGCAAAGCAGACTAAACAAGTTATCCGAAACAAGCCAATAAGCAGCACCCTTTCATATCCTACATCAGCTCCTATCTCAAGGTTCCTGCCCTGTTTGAGTTCCTGTCTTCACTGCTTTGGATAACAAACTCTTACGTGGAACTGTGAGTGACAAAAACCTTTCCTCCCCAAGTTATTTTTCATGATGGTGTTTCATCAATAGTAACCCTAACTAAGACAGGCATCACTGATGCAGACGGATGCATTTGTCTCAGGGTGTCGATGCAAACTATACTGAAGAGGAAGATCAATAAGTAGAGGAATGTAATACTGTTTGATAGGGCAGGATAAACACGCTGTGTTACAGAGCATGAGGCATTTCTAACTGTGGTGTTACGGTCTATGCCAGGGCTATGTAAGAGTGTTTGATCAATGTAGATCAGTATTGGCCAGGCTGGAGGGAGAGAGACTGGTTAGATGTCACAGTTTCAATATTCAGAGATGAATTAAAATGTGGTATATGATAAAGATTATGAATGATTTATGTTGCTATTTTGAGAGGAGGAAAAGAAAGGGATTCAGAATGGCTGAAGTTCCCTATTTGGGCATCAGGGCAGCTCATTTACCATGGTGACAGCTATGAAAATAGGGGACACAGGATGTTCTCTGGGAAGGCCATGACTTCACTTTAGATGCTGTGTTTGTGAAACATGGAAATACATGTTCAGAATGTGTTTGGAAAGGTATACACAGAAATCAAAAGAGAAACACAAAGAAGGATTCTTGGCATCAGCATATGATAACTGATGTTGCAAGAATGGCTGAGAAAATAATAAAAATAAAGTGATATAAAATCTACAGGAACAAGCAATAAATAAAATAAACAAGCAATAAATAAAAACAAGCATTGGTTACATGAAAGCAGAAGGGGTGTTGTTGGGGTGGGCCTGAAGGGCCTAACAACAAAGAGTGAGGCAAGAGGAGGGAGATGGGAGAAGGGAACAATCAATAACAAATATATACAAAAATGTTATAATGAAGTCCAGACCTCGGACTAGAGATATGGCCTAGCAGTTAAGGGAGTATAATACTCTTACACAAAACCTGAGTTTGGTTCCTGGCACACACCTGGGGCAGCTCACAATGTCCTCTAATTCCAGATGCCCTCTTAGGGCCACCATGGTCACCTGCATTCAGAAGTGCATGAAGCCACAGACACACATGAATGTAGATTATTTAAAAGAGTATTCTAAGTATCCATTACTTTGTATGATAGCTTAAAAATTGTTTTAACAAAGCAAACATTTAAAACTCCTGCGAAGACATGGTGGTGGGGGCCGAAAACCCTCACTTCTGTCCTCTTAAGATCTAACTCGCTCCAAGAATTAGACTGTAAAATAGGTTAGTAGATGTGAGAAGTTTTGCATGGCACAAATACCCCCCCCATACAAACTAAAAACCAGAAGAAGCAGTCTGCTCAGTGTTTATATATAGGAGAAAACACAAAATGGCCAACTGTAAAGATGGAAGTTGTGGAGGTTTCAAAGACCAGAGATATTCTTACAAGGTACAGCACTATTTTGTTTTCAACCTCTTGTCCTCATAGTGTCATTCCTTTGTGTTTCCATTATGGAGAGTGTCTTTCACATGGGACTTTTATCTAATGCCATTAAGAAGTCGAGGTGATCTCCAGACTCTTCTGTTCTCCAAGTGCCTTTCCTTAAAAAAGTCAAGATGCAAGAGAGATAAATTTTAACCTGCAGAATCAAAGGAGCACAAAAAAAAAAGATGAGCTAAGTATAGGTTGTGGTGTCCCTGAAGAAAGCCGATGGAAGTAGACCAAACTACAAATAAATTGTTCTGGAAAGTAGTCTACTCCTTGGTACATAGCTCTGGATTAATTCAATTCTGGTATTCTTACTTCCCTTTTTAAAATTTCTCATGAGATCGCTTTCTCAAAACCAGTGTGCTTTGATTTAGGATGGCTTTATGAGTGACAGCTGAAGAGGAAACTTGTTTCAGGCTGCTGTCATGTGTAAAACATCAGTTATTTTTCTTGCTTCTAGGACATGGAAACCAGCAGTTTTGGGTTCTTTAGTCCTATCTCTATTTTCTGTCCCTATTTTGATGCAGGTCCTTGCTAGTGTCCATACTGATCTTTTCTGTGAGTCCCTTTGTTGGTTCTTCTCTTCTGTTTTATAATGTTCCATGTCTGGAGTGTTTAGTATATGTGAAACTATGACCTATGGTACCATTTTGCTAGAAAGCTTGCATAGTAGTCCAAAGAATCAATTAGAAGTGATATCGATCTACATTTCTTTCTCTCTCTGCTCCTCTGAGTTTTAAGAATCCTAAACAGATGCATCTAAGGCAGTATTGGTCATTCAGAGCTTTTTAAAATGTAATTTAGTTCTACAAAAACAGTTTCATTTTTATCTGATTTAATTAATACAGTCATACATGTTATCTTTTGGAACACCTTAGTCAAACCCTTCTGTTAAACTTTACAAAAGAATAGAGTGGGAAATTCCTTGCACTAGAATAAAGAAAATTAACTCACAGTCTATCCAAATTAAATTGTTATTTTTTGTGATCCAGGAATAAAGGTCAAATGACACTTGAAAAGATTTCGTTGCTGTATCACATAATGTCCCCTTCTGGAAGCACAATCAACAAAGAAGAATTATATGAGGTGCTTCATCTAATTTACTTTTGAGATTTTTATTAAATTTTAATGTGAAGTTGGGCCTGAAAAATGGTGTTTTTAAGTATATGTATCTCAATTGACTGAATTGCTGGCTCTGTAAAAGTGAAGCAGTATTTCATCTTTACCAATCCTTCCTAAGGTGCTGCATTATCAGTTCACACCAATATCTGTTATTGAGTTTCCAGTAAACGTGAGATGCTCTACTTAGCACTTACAGTAAAGAGCAGCGGGAAGAAGTTGGTTTAGATGAGAGAGCATAACTAAAATTGGAAGAAAATAGTAACACTACAGCCCAAAATAACAACAAAGGGCATGTATGACAAAATGTAGTCGCCACATCAGCATCTGGAATAGGTATCCAAGGCAGTATTGGACATAGAAAATGTTCCGTTCCGGAACATAATCCATGCTTGAAAATAGGAAGCTTCCTTATGAAGGAGCGACAGGAGGTGGTGAGTCCATGGTCAGACTGAGCTGTGTAGAAAGACTGTCTCAAAAAAAACAAAACGTGATTCTTTCCATGTAAGCATATCTGAAAACATGTTTTAAAATTTTAGTTTACAAAACAAACCTTTAGCTGAGTGGACCTAAAATCTTTAGACAGACAATCAATTACTATAAGTTAAGGGATAGTTGATATGAGCCAAAAATTATCAAGGCTTGAACCATACGTAGAGATGGATAACGAAACACCCACAGGAGAGATGGAAAGAGTGTTCCGGGTAAATCATTACATAATATACAATGGTAACTAAATTTTACTTCAAATTAATTAAAACAGAAAATACAGTATTTTCTTTCTCCTTTAAAAGGCAGAGATGTTTATAAATAATGAGTGTATGTGAATGTGTCTGTATCTTTATCTGTATGTATAAATGCATGTAGACAGTGTTTGTAAGTATACTTATTTCAGTTTCTATGGATTTTATATGCTGTCACAGTACGGTTAATAAGTATTCACAAATACCTTTTTAGAAGTAGCCAACAAAAAACAAATGCAGTTATTATTTATGAGAATTCATAAAGCAAAGGATATGTATTGAATATAGGAAATGACATAATTATTGACTTCTCTATAACCACTAGTATAAATACTTAGGCAATGAAGAAATACTCCAAAATCAGTCCAAATAAGGCTATAAAGTTTATAGAAAATTGGGTTTCTAAATGTCTCATGAGAAGAATCTGTCTTTTGCCATACTCTTTTTTTCAAACATCATGCTTTAACATCTATGGGCACATTTATTCCAATCTATCATTATCTTAGAGATTGCCATTCTCTCTTACTAAAGTGATCCTAAGTAACACGAATCATTTTGCATCTATAAACTCATTTACTTGGTAGATACTATTTTAAAAACAAACAATACATAAATGGTTCATGAGAATGATTTTGTTGAAAGTATAATTGTAGAAGAACATGAGTAAGGGACTGAGAGCATGGCTCAGTGGAGGGATGTGTACCTCAGAATGTGCACTTTGTTTATGCGATTCTGGGGTTCAGAAGGATGGGCTGGTAGAAGGAAAAGAGGAGGGGCAGAGTAGAGGAACTCAGTATCTCTCTTTTTAACAATAGCTTATTAATTCTTTGAGAATTTCATGCAGTCTATTTTGAACATTTTTACTATCTTCCACCAACTCCTCCCATAACCACCCTCTCCTCTACCTATACAACTTTGAGTTTTCTTATCACCACCCCCCACAGCCCAGAAAGTGCAGTGTGTATTTCCCAAGAAATCTCAGAGGTGTTCTTTTCTTTGGAGTGTGGCTGACCCACCAGGGGATGTATCATTAAAGAAAACTGATTCTCCCTATCTTAGATGCTATCAAATGCCAGTTGTGGTGGGATTCATGCTTCCTCCATCTCTTTATGCTTGAGTTTACACAGGTCTTGTGCATGTGTTTGAATTGCTGTGAATTCATATAGGCAACTCCCCTGTTGTGTCCCGGAGCTCAGCAATTTTAATAGCAAAGTTACACATGGTCCTTTAGAATGAAAACTACAAGACTCCATGAATATTCAAATCTAGTTCTGACAGTACAGATGCACATTCTTTCCTTGAATTAAATCTAACAAGAACTCTTATGAAATGTCTTAACAGTTAAATGTTCAGTGAAACTTTAAAATAAGTTAATACTGAAAGAATAATAATTTATTATGAGGGCATTATCTACTTAGTCATATTCTCTCATACAATCCTCCCAGACATCTATAAAATGTATTTAGTTATCAATGTTTTAATGTAGACTATATCAATGGTGACTATTGTAAGAGCTATTTCATACTGTAATTCACACTGCCATTGCTAAGTACTAGTAATACTGATATCATAACTGACATACAATAGTAGCCAATTATAAAAAGTATTGATAAGGGATAATCTTAGGAAAGTTATTCATTTCACATCACCAAAAGTGTCACTAACTTTCATGGGACACATCAGCTACTAGTGAGAAATATGTCAACTCCCTCTATACCTGTCTGCTTCTCAAGTTTCTGTCTAACAGGGGTG
>LOJH01028296.1:0-15670 GCA_001685095.1 Ellobius talpinus
TATTAACCAATGAAAGTAACACATAGACAGATGACCCACCTACATCATGTAATACCAAATTTAAATGCCCAGAATATGCATTTCAGTAGTAAAGTGCCTCATTGTGAATTTTAAATTAAGCAACCTAAAGAATTGAGGCTACTACACAAGCACTATGTTTTTCTAGAGCATCATTTCTATTCTGAATACAAAAAAGACATGCAATAGAATCTTTATTGCTTTCAATGTAATACTCTTTAAATATGTTCATCATTCAATTTTGATTTTTAAAGTTATATTAATTTTTATAATGGTGGTACTGATTCCCTTCCTCTCTTGAAGGTAATGAATATTGTCATGTTATTTAGTGTCATTCCCTAAAATTGTTGTGTTAATAAGTGAAACTTTTCCTCTATAGGTTCCAAAGGTCCTGATAGCCTTGGCACACACTGTTGCTCTGTGAATTTACATATTGATTTAGTTAAGCCTATATTTGAATTAGATAGTATATTTTCATATTGTCTAGATAATATTGTGAAAGTGAAAAAATCTGAAAATTTCTGTTGTTGCAATAAAATTGATTTTAAATACAAGTTTTTTTCTTATATTTATCCACCAAATTCCTCCAAAATTAGAAAAAAAATTTGCTTTGCATCAAAGTTCTAATTATACTTTAGGGAAATCCTTTAAGAGTTGTCTTACTTATAATTTCAATTGCTGTGAAGAGAGACCATGACCACAGTAACTCTTATAAATGAAAACATTTAATTGGTATGGCTCACTTACAGTTTCAGAAGTTAAGTCAATTATCATCATGGTAGGAGCATAGATGCATGCTGGCAGACATAGTACTGGAGAAGTACCTCAGAATCCTACATCTTGCAAGGAACAGGAAGTCAGCTGAGATATTGTGCAATATCCTGAGCAGAGGAAACCTCACAACTGACTCCCACAGTGACACACTTCTTCCAACAATGCCCTACCAACTCCAACAAAGCCATACTTCCTAAAAGTGCCACTCCCTGAGAAATTATGAGGGCCAATTGCATTCAAACTACCCCAGAGGGATAGATTTTCTTGCCATTCTTACCACAATGGGGCTGATGAGTCAACAAGGAGTCTGCTGTCACAATTTCCTGATAAGTGTTTGTTTTCTTGATGCTTGGAATACATGGAATACATGCATTTTTACATATAATCACTTTTTAGTATTTTAAAACAAACATATTGAGTATGGAAGTGCAGTTTTCATCTTATGTGGTAATAGAATTTAGTTAATTTTCACTGGATTTGAGATCCTCCAATCTGAACCAGATATGCATATCTTCATATTTTTCCCGATATCACACATTTGTCCACATGAAAATTCCTCTCAACCGTCTGTTAGTAGTTTTTCAGTAAAAATCAGTCACATGTAGCTTCAACCATGTCAAGAACTGTAATAATTCACATTTTATTGTACCAATCAAAGTTATCTAAATGAATCATGTTTAAATGAGTCAAGAAATGATGATGTTCCTTTGGTGGGAATTGAATTGCTCAAGTCTATAGAAACATTAATAGAAATATTTCTTTCATTTTCAGAGGACATAGAATCCTTACCTTGAAGAGGCAGTGACAATTGGAGCTAGCACATAACTGAGGAGTTTCTTTCATAAGAAGTCAGCAATACTTCTAAAACTTCAAACACCTGTGCCTAGTGTTTTAGATAAAGTAACAATGACAGTCTGTGTGTTATATTCAATATACTGAGCAAAATTGATTCTGACAAGAAAATTACTAAGCAAGGTGCAAAGATTTGCCATCATTTCAGAAGTGGGAAGAGATGCTTATATAGTATAATATGATAAGTATAAAGAGAATTTCAAAAAATTGACATGTAACTCTAAATTATAAGAAATGAGGTGAGCTGGGATTATCAGAGCAGGTTGCATGCCACTCCTTTGCATGCTCTGTCAGACTCATGAGTAATTATGAAATGTCACGACAAATACATGTGGGTAAATAATTTACCCAGATTTATATTTGTCCACAAAAAGGATACATCACCATTGAGAATGACTTGCCTACCTCACAGGAATGCAGATTACACACTAGATTATTCTGGGTCTGACCTGATATGCAAGGGATATATTTTGGTGGAACTATATTTAAAGTTGAAATTCAAATAAAGTTAACAATTTGTTTTTGCCTACAAATGAGTAGATAAAAGGAAATTTATTGTTTGAAATCTTTAACTTTCCATGTAACTGTATCTTGTTTCGTTCTGACACTTTTTATGTATACTTTTGATTATTTAGGGACCATGAGAGCAAATTAAAGCTATCTATGTGTTTTCAGAACTTCCTTGGCAAGGTTCTTTGGAATATGAGTTTTGTTTACTTTCAATATTTACTCATTAGTTATTCGGCATGAACCTTGTGGGATAGAATGAATAAGATTCATGTTCTGAAGACTTAAAAAAACATTAAAAAACATACTTTTTGCACCATGCAAGAGAAACATATTGATTAGTTTTAAATTTTGCTCAACATATAGCATTCCATGACTTAACTTTGAAAGTTCAAAGAATAAAATAGAATTTTGGGAAAAAGCATAAAACATAGGTTTTCAAGCCTTGCTAAATAATATCAGGGTAACGAAAACATTCTAATGTGAGGGTATGTTTCTGGGGCTATTTAGAAACTCTTTTGCTGTGTCAGACTGGAATTACTCTCATAATTGAAAGCAAAAGCAAAACAATAAAAAAGAGCAGCTGGTGTAGTATGGAGTGAGATGTTTTCATTGTTTAAACTATGATCTGACAGCAAACACTTGCTGAGACAATTTCTTCATGTGCCTAAGACTTATTTAATGCAGCTTTTAGCACTCTTCTGCTTGTTGGGGATTCACCTCTGTCTGGCTTCCAAAGAACAACTCAAATCCTTGCTTAGGGAACTGTGAGAATGGATAGTTTTGCTGTCATGGAGTTGGCAATTTAAATTTAAACTGCATTTGGCTCAAACTGATTTCACGGATACTGTCCCTCTGAGTACCCTGTTTGCATGATGCACAGTGGAATGGAAAGGGACGGTTGGTTATTGTGGGACAGGACAGTTACTGAGAATAGAAGGCATGCAGATTCAAGACACAGTCAGTCCCAGATTGAGTGCAGCATTTATGCAGTGGTTACACATGTGAGTGCCAACATAGATGATCATGTAGTATCTTTCCATCTATTGATGTTCCTTTAAAAAATGCAGTACACGCCAGGTGGTGATGGCACATGCCTTTAATCCCAGCACCTGGGAAGCAGAGGCAGGCAGATCTCTGTGAGTTCAAAGTCAGCTGGGGATATAAGAGCGAGTTCCAGGACAGGCTCCAACGCCACAGAGAATCCCTGTCTTGAAAAACAAAACAATAAACAAACAAACAAAAATGCAATACACAACTCTTACTGATTAATACTGCATGATTTTTTTAATTAATGATTTCATCTTGTTCCTTCTTTTTTGTTTGTTTTGTTTTTTTCTGTTGTTTTCACATTTTATAAATAGTCATATTTATGAATATTACTTACCTGGTTTTTATTTTTCTACCTGCCTATCAACTTTGTTTTATCAAGACAAGTGTTTCTCTGTGTAGCCTTGGTTGTCCTAGAACTCATTCCGTAGATCAGGCTGGCTTGGAATTCAACGATCTGCCTTTATATACCTTGAAAGAGAAGTGCTGGGATTAAAAGTGTATGCCATTTTGCCCTCCTCCGCTGTTTTCATTTTTCATCATGTTCCTTCCAAATCAAGCACTTACCATAATACTGTAGCAAGAGCAGGAATGCACCCCATGAATTATGTAAGTAGAAAATCAGTGAAATTTATGACTCCAGGTCATATGATTTACAAGACTCAAAAAGGTATTTAGATTTGGATGTTCTTTTAGGGAGGAATACCCTGGTTAGATCATAGGAAATTAGAAAATTAAAGAAGGGTTAAGTAGGAAAATAAACTTTATAAAGATAAAATACCAGATAATGTTGGGAGAACTTGGGGATTCTCTCTCAGAGATGAGGCTGACAGCATTATTCATTATACAGAAAGGAGAAGTACAATGGTCCGTGAGGACATACACAAACTTGTCTTAGCCTTCTATTTTTTTAAATAATTTATCTTATTTTATTAAAAAAAGAAAACAAACCATCTTTCTCCATTTCGAAAATCAATTGCAGCTCCCACATCCTCCCCTCCTCCCATTCCCCACATCCACTCCCCACATCCACTCCCCACTACAAACCCCATCCACTCCTCAGACAGAGTAAGGCACATTGCCTCAGAGAATGTCCAAGGTCCTCACTGCTATATCTATCTAGGTTGAGCAAGGTATCCTTCCAAAGAGAATGGGTACCCAAAAAGCCAGTATGAGCAGTAGGGATAAATCCTGGTGCCACTGCCAGTAGCCCCTCAGTTTTTCCCAGTCATACAACTGACACCCACATTCACAGGGACTAGTTTTGTCCTGAGTGGTATTTCTGGGTCCTGAGGAAGGTTGATTCCCAATTTTCTAAGAAACTGCCATACTGATTTTCAGAGTGATTGTGTGAGTTTACATTCCCACCAGCAATGAAGGAGTGTCCCCCTTACTCCACATCCTCTCCAGCATAAGCTATAATTGGTGACTTTGACATTAACCATGCTAACTGGTGTAAGATGTGCTCTCAGAGTTATTTTGATTTGCATTTCCCTGATAGCTAAGGATGTTGAGCACTTCCTTAAATGTCTTTTGGCCATTTGAGATTGTTCTGTAGAGAATTCTTTATTTAGTTCTGTACCTTATTTTTTAATTGGATTATTTGGAATTTTGATGTTTAATTTCTTAAGTACTTTATATATTTTGGATATCAGTCCTCTATCTGATGCAGGGTTGGTAAAGATCTTTTCACATTCAGTAGGCTGCCTTTTTGTCTTATTGACTGTGTCCTTTGTTTTACAGAAGTGTCTCAGTTTCAGGAGGTCCAATTTTTTATTATTGCTCTCAGGGTCTGTGCTACTGGTATCATATTTAGGAAGTGGTTTCCTATGCCCATGCAACGAGGGCTACTTCCTACTTTCTTTTCTATCAGGTTCAGTTTGGTCAGATTTGTATTGAGGTCTTTAATTCATTTGGATTTGAGTTTATGCATGGGGGTAGATATGGATCTATTTGCATTCTTCTACATGTTGACATCCAGTTATGATAGCACCATTTGTTGAAGAAGCTTTCTTTTTTTCTATTTTATAATTTTACCTTCTTTGTCAAAAATCAGGTGTTTATAGGTATGTGAATTAATATACGGTTCTTCAATTCAATTCCATTGGTCAACCTGTTGGTTTTTATGCCAACATCAAGCTGTTTTCATTATCCTAGCTTTATAACAGAGCTTGATGTCAGGGATGGTGATGCCTTTGGAAGTTCTTTTATTGTAAAGTATTGTTTTGGCTATTATGGGCTTTTTTCCCATATGAAGTTGAATATTGTTCTTTCAAGGTATGTGAAGAATTGTGGTGGAATTGTGATGGGGATTGCACTGAATCTATATATTGCATTTTTATTATATTGATCCTACCTATCCAAAAGCATGGGAGATCTTCCCATTTTCTGGTATCTTCTTTATTTTTCAATGACTTGAAGTGCCTGTCAAACAGGACTTTTACTTGTTTGGTTAGTGTTACCCCAAGATATTGTATGTTATTTGTGGCTATTGTGAATGGTGATGTTTCTCTGATTTCTTTCTCAGCCCCTTTACCATTTGTATATAGGAGGGCTATTGGAATTTTTTTGAGTTGATCTTGTATCCTGTCACATTACTGAAGGTATTTATCAGCTGTAGTATTTCTCTGGTAGTTTTTTGGGATCATTGATATATATATTATCATATAATCTGCAAATAGCAAAAGTTTAGCTTATTCCTTTCCACTTTGAATCTCCTTGATCTCCTTTTGTTGTCTTATTGTTCTTGCCAGAACTTCAAGAACTATGTTGAATAGGCATGGCAAGAGTGGATAGTCTTGTCTTTTTCCGAATTTTAGTTAGCCCTGTATTTTTAATACAGCTTTTACTATTTAGAAGTAGAAAACTTTGCAGTATTCCCCATCAATAGTGACAGGAGATGGCATCTAGATGATGTGAAAACAAGAGTTTCATACCCTTTTTTCTCATTAAGGTCTGCAAAAATTACAGCAGACTGGAGAGGACTCATTCCAACCAATGACAAGCCATTTTTGGAATAGTCACAAGTTGTCACCTGCTCCTTAACTGTCCACCAGATTTCCTATGCAGGAGATAAAACAATTACTGACATCAACTCCAGGGAAAGTATGTATATTGGGATGGGAAGACAGGGATGTGAGCTCTAGATTCTTAAAAGGGTGGTGCCTTTCCTGTCTGTAAAAGGCTTTTTCTTCTTTGTTGAATCTGAAGTAAATGTAGGCAGAACATTTATTTCTTCCAGAAACTAAGGGTTTTGAGATTGGTTGAAACAACAGAAGAAAACCGTTGTGAAATAGGTGCACCTAGACCACCCAGAGAGTGAAATACAACACCTTAAAGATTAGTGAGACAGAATGTCTGCACCTATCAGAAAGATACACCCAATGTCCTCAAGAGTGGCTTGACAAAGATGCATCCAGATCCAGTGAGCAGAAACCAATGCCTTTGCTGTTGGTTAAGACAAATGGAAGAACCTCCCCTTTGAGAAAGACATACCCAGATCCAGTGAGTAATATTCAGTGCCCTGGATATTGGTTAAAGCAACAGGTAGTTTTTGCTTAGTGATAGTATCAGGCCGTTGTCCTGGAACTCGTTCTTTGTACACTGTGCTTACAGAACATGTCTAAAACAGTCCTTTTCAATGGGGTGTGGTGGGGAAGATGACACTGGTGGCTAACTTTGACATCTCTCTCCCTTGGTGCTTCATGATTGCACATTTCTATAGCTTCTCGCACAGTCTTTCTGCTGTTTTTAGACATATTGGATTAAACAAATCCATATGATGGTGTTAATTCATTGTATAATTCTTGGTCTCTTAATTTTTTTGAAAATGACCTGAAATTATGTTAATATAATCATCTACTGAGTTCTGAAAGTTCAATTTTATACACATTCTTTTCTTTCCCCCTTTTTTGTGTATTTGTTTACATGTTTTGGTGGTGGCAGCAGTGTAGGCATGAGTGTGGGAACTGAAGGTCAACCTTAGGTGTCTTTCAACAAGTGCCATCTACAATTTGGCCGGACAATGTCTTTTACTGGTTTCTAATTCACCGAGAAGACTCAGTAAACTGGTACACATGTCCACTCCTAGAATTTTGTGTATGCTACTGGGGATCAAATGCAGACTTACCTATCTAGGTCTGGATTACCTCACTCAGGATGTTTTTTCTAGCTCCATCCATTTGCATGCAAATTTCAAGATGTTGTTCTTTTACCACTGAGTTGTACTACATTGTATAAATGTCCCACATTTTCCTTACCCATTCTTCAGTTGAGGGGCATCTGGGTTGTCTCCTGGTTCTGACTATTACAAATAATGCTGCTGTTAGGACAATTAAGCAAATGTCCTTGTGGTATGAGTGTGCATATTTGCTATGTCCTCTTAAGTGGATATTAGACATAGAGTGAAGGATAACCTGCCTGTAGTCCACAATCCCAGAGAAGTTAGGTAACAAGGATAACCGTAAGAGAGACATACATGCATGGATCACCCTGGGAAGGGGAACAGACAAGACCTCATATGAAAATTGGGGGGAGGGTGGAAGGGAAGCCGGAGGGAAGAAGAGGGAGGAAGAATTGGGATGTTCAAGAAGGGGGAAAGACAATGAAGGAGAGAGAGGAAAGAGATATCTTGATAGAGGGAGCCATTAAACAGCTAGTGAGAAACATGGCACTAGGGCAATTCCCAGAAATTCTCAAGGATGGACGCTAAGCAACAGTAGAGAGGACCCCTAAACTGTCTTTTCCTATAATAGATTGATGACTTCCTTATTTGTCATCATAGAACCTTCATCTAGCAACTGATGGAAGCAGATACAGAGATCTACATTGAAGCACTGGAGACCAGTTCAAGAGAGGCAGGAGCGATAATATAAACAAAGGGTTCAAGACCGTTGTGGTGATATCCATACAAACAGCTGACATGAGCTAGTGAGAGCTCAGTAACTCTGGACTGATAGTGGGGGAACCTGCATAGAACCAAACTATACCCCCGAATGTGGAGGTTTGTGCAGTCTGTGGGGCCACTGGCAGTGGGACCAAGATTTATCTCTAAATTTATCGCTTGAACTGGTGTCTAGGAGCACATTCTCTTTGAAAGGATACCTTGTTCAGCCTAGATATAAGGGGAAGGGCCTTGGTCTTGCCTCTAATTGATGTGTCAGCCATTGTGGAGTGACTCCCCGTGGGATGCCTTCCCTTTCTGAGAAGTGGATGAGAGAGTGGGGAGGGAGTGGAAACATGGATAGGTATGTAA
The DNA here is from genome assembly GCA_001685095.1 of Ellobius talpinus. NCBI lineage: Eukaryota > Metazoa > Chordata > Mammalia > Rodentia > Cricetidae > Ellobius > Ellobius talpinus. The sequence continues at coordinate 8,456 of LOJH01028296.1, forward strand.
AGTGAGAGAAGATTGCATTAAAAATTCTTAATAACAAATAATGAAGGCTTGTAGACTTTTGTAGCAGACATAGTATTTACCTAGCTCTCTTCCTGGCACCCACATACCATTTCTTACAATTATGGATTTTCATGCAGTTATAGGTTTTCTCGTCTCCATGATGATCATTGTTGCCTCACTATATTAGCTTTCTCTTCCTTTGTGCTGTTCTTAAAACGACTTCAAGATTCAGATCAATCTTGGACAAAACAATATGGAGAAGAGAATATACCTCAAAACTGTAGCTGTCTACCTATTATATTAAGTTATAGCTGTTATGTATTCCATTAAAAGACATATACTATTACATTTTATAATATGTCACTTACCATATATACTATAAAATTTACATACTGAAGTTGCCATTAGTGATTGCTCTTTTCTGTATGAAAGATATAACATGATTTAGTTCTTCTATATAGTTTGGATATGATAGTCTATCCAGGCACACTAAAGAACAAAGTTCACTTTAATTTATCTATAAATACATATATTTTAATATTCCAATTCTTTCTCATCTACTTCTAAGTCGTTGATGACTTGTAATTTGACCCAGTACATCCTTATAGTTTTTTTTCCTGTTCCCCTTTTTTGTTATTAAATTAGAGTTGATGAATTACCTGTAACATTTTCCATGTAAAATATTTTCTGGCTAGCCCTTTCTCATCATAGGGACTGTGCACAGTGTGCTGACTCATCCCTTCTATGGCTGGGCTTGTTAGCCTATTCCTGTGAGATCATTACAACAAACATTGTTACTTGAAACTGTGCTACTCTGTAACATGACCCTACGTCCCAAATTTACCTCTGTCCAGAAGTTATCCTTTTTCCCTTCAAATTGGGTTGATTGAAACCCACTTATGAATGACAAAGGATATGGATTAGCATCAGGTACTCAGAATGGCAATTTCCTATCAGTTCTTTGCTATCTTTCTTTAAATGGAAAATGTTAAAGATCTACCATGACTTCATCACTTATTAATTACTACCAACAGAGTTTTCAATAATGATTCCCATACTCCAAATAAGTGCATCAAACACTTAGACAAAAGCTAATTTCAACTCACCTTTGCAAAAATTGAATTAATGGGATGATATTATGAGACCTAAGTGCTTCCAAACAGGCTTTTGTCAGAAAGTTTTCAGTTTTGCTGAGGAAGACCCTTCCCATTGCTGAAGAAGTTGCCATACACTGAGGGTAGGGCTTCTCCTGTCTGATCTATGATCATATGATGAAAAGTGGTTAGTTCTCAGAATGAGTTGAAGTATCAAAGGACAAACAAGGGATGAAACAAAAGGAAAACTCTAGCTTCATGATAGCCTTACCTCTAGCTGTTCCCATTTGTATTTCTTCACCTTGTAGTTTCAGTAGTCTCAGATTACTTAAGAGTGCTCAGCCAAGGCTTGTCAGAAAGAACAGGCACAGACATGAATATCATCACCACAGAGCTACTTCTTCATATGACACACCACCTATCTTTCCACACATATACTTTTGTACCTATCATTGTATCTATTTAATTTGTAAATATATGATATTCATCTTATATGTTTCACAAAAGTTTTAAATATTATAATCTGAACAAATTCTATAAGAGTCAAAGTCACCAACATGGTATGACATTCTATTTATGAATTGAAAGCAGTTGGCATGTTTGTGGAATTATTATGTGAGAAGGTTGTGGTTATTTTCTGGGTTGTTGGTTCCCAGCAGCATTATAATGATGTAAAATAATAAGATTTTATTTCCCAAAAGGGTATCATCTATGCTATTCATTCATTCTGAAGTAGAAAAAGTCAGAGAGAAAGGAGTATAATTTGTCACTATGAGTTTCTTGAATTTGCTTAGCATCCTAAATTCTTACATTAGCTTTTTCTCTTCAGTTCCATTTATAGTATTTCATAACTGCTGAGAAATTATCTCCTCAAAGAAAATAAGTTCATATTCTTAATAGTTATGCTCAGATAAGGGTACTAATATATGTCTTACAAAATTATTACAAAGATAATACAAAGAGCTGTCTTGTCTCTCCAAATACCCTGACAATTTCTTGAGAATAAAACCCCTGTTTTCTGGTTCCTTTCTCTTTACATTGTGCCAGCAAAACAATTTCTGCTTATACAACATTAAAAAATAAAACAGTGCAACATTGTTGTCAGCTAATGAAAATCAACATAGGCATCTTCTATTTCTGAGCATTTAATTTTGGGGGTTTTAAGTGGATAAAAGAAGGTATATGCCACAGTGAGGGTGGTAAGGGACTGCATCACTGCTGTGTGACAGTGTATGAGAGCCTAAATAGTGAAAACCCTGTCACCAAAGAAAGAAAAAACTAACTTGCGGACTCAGAGTTAAAATGGTGTGGAAGGATGTGTTAGAGCCAAGAGGAGTGAGGTGTAAGCTTTTATGATGTTGAGCAAGGAAATTATTCAACAGAGACAGAAAGAGACACATGAACATACCGGATAGGGAAAACAGCAGAAATACAGGGAACAAAAGAGGCAGAGATGTGATGTTTGCTACACACAAGACATTTGGCCAAATGAAGGAAATAGTGCTCATTAAAAAATGGTGTCAATCACCAGGAGTATATGACAACTCTGGTACACCTTACAATCAGAAAGTAGGGAGATGCCTAAAGAACATTGGAATTATGTTAAAAGACAAAACAAATCCGGTAGCGTGGGAAGAATCCCTATAGCTACTCCAACCAAGTGAGAAACATCACCAAAGAAATGGAGGAAGCAATGGACAGCAACATATTAAACAAGAAATGAAAAGTAGAAAAAGAAACCAAGAGTGGAGGTTAATAAAAATGTGTGAATAAGTCAAAAGTCTGAAGAATGTATGTTTCTAAAATATCAGAGTAATTCAATGATGCTTATTAATTTTGAAAAGAAAAAACTATTTTTTTAAATTTGCTGTACTATGTAAATTTAATTATGTGAGCACCAAATTTGCAATAATCTTGCAACACAACTATCATCCTATCAGTTATGAATGTCATGAAGATAAAGTAAATCCAGAGAAGTTAGGAAACTTGGAATGAACACATGGATTGAATATAACATGTAGCAAGGAAACTTCCTGTCTCTGTCATCTATCACAAATGCAACACACACACACACACACACACACACACACACACACACACACTCACAAACCATATCCTTGTACACATAACCTCTATGTAAATTGATAATCATGAAAAAACCAAGAGAAATAATAGTATTAACTAACATTGATGAGCATTGAGATAATCCACCATATATAGACAATTAAGAGCTTTATACAAACATCAATTGGAAACCATCATAGCAATATTACTAATTTTGTATGTTGTGTATCAACGTCACCAACATTCTTCCAAACTGACACAGAAAAGTTATCTTGGGATACAAAACAAATTAACCACAAAAAATAACACTCAAACAATTTATTTTGGGGGAAGTAATTTTCTTCTATAATATGTATTATATGTTTTGATTCTTCGTTTTATTAACTTTGAACTTGTAGGAAAGAAGAGAGCTGTGCTAATTCTTTTTGCAGGTGTTTGGAATTGTTTTCTTACTAACTCACCACACTGGAACAGCATTCTTGTATGATGTCTTTGCCTGACCTGTTTAAATCTTCTTACAAACTCCTGTTTTAAACTGGAAATGGGGCTAAAGAGATTGCTAAGCATTTAAGAGTACTTCCTGCGTTTCCTGAGTACCAGTTTTCAGACACCAGCATCAAGACCAGAGGCTCAAAAATGCTTATAATCTCAGTGCTTCTAGCCTTCTAGGGCACCCACACATATACATGAGCGCACAACTGACACAGGCATATATGTAAGTTAGTAATAGTAAGTTAAAAAATAAATATGAAAATGGAAAGGAAAAAGCACATGTGCTTCTTTCATGTGTTGTTTGGCAGCCTAGTGGTCACAGAAACAGTGTTCAGTGGAAAAGGTTGGGCTGCTCCAGGGAGCATCAACATTCCCCAAGTGTGCGTGAGGGCAAAAGTGGATAGGAGATTGTCTATGTTCGGTAGGTCAAAAAAGGAAGCACTACCTACCATGGAAATCATGATGGACCTAAATATTGCATACAGTGGTCTTTTCCTACTCAGTCTCTTCTATGAAACTGCACTTTTAAAGTGGCAACATGAAGTCTTCAGACTGTAAGTCTTGCCATGGCTGGAGTTTATGGGGCAGAACATATCAAAAGAGACTATATTCCAAGGACCATCTGGTCCCATTAAGTACTCTGTTCAGAATTCAAAATTAGATCAAGTACAGAGTCAGTGTCTTACGAGAGCACCTGAGCAGAGAAGTGAAGAAAATTCTCCCAAGGTAAAAGGGAAGGAGAGGGACAGCAATAAAGGAACTCAACCAATTTCCCCACACTCTCCTGTCCTAACTCACTTCCTATTCCTGGCTTTTGTGAGCTACTGCGCCATTTGATTAAAAAAAAGTGTGTGTGTGTGTGTGTGTGTGTTATAGATATTTTAAGTTTTTGAGTTACTTGTAATCAAAGAATTGTTTCTGAAGAAGTAAAATGCACAGTTCACATTCACAAAATTCAAAGAGAATCATTAATATAAAAGTAACACATAAAATTACAGAATATTTGAAGAAAATGTAGTTAAAGAGGTGAGAATGTATAAGATGTGGCTCTGGGAGCTTGACTGTTTTGACTTGTTCATTTTTTATACAGTGGAGTCTAGTGAGCAGGAACAAGCATTAAGGAAGGAGAATAAACATGAGAACATATTCACTCAGCATCCAGTTGAGCAGGGTATTTCACAGGCTAAAGGAACCATCAAATCTGTTGAATGATAGTGGTGGTTCTGTAAAATGAAGACAAAAATTATCATTAGATTTAACTCACTGGAAGTCATTTGGCAAGTAAAATTAAAACCAACTCAGTAAATCTTTTACCTACCAAGTATCATTTCTACTTAATGAAAATGATCCTTTATTACAAAGAGATTATACAACTTTTTATTAATAAATTTATGATCTCATCTGTCATGTCAATAGATTTTTTATGTTAGGAAAAATGATGTGATTAAATGAGATTCAAAATGGTAATTATATTTCCCTTCTTTAATACTATCTTCAAGTTTGAGCCAAGCTTGCCTTTATTCTATAATCTTTGATTTTTTAAAATTTCTTCCATTTTTAAGTGACCTCTAAATCAACAGATGTCCCTTGATGATACAAAAGGGTGTCCTTACACCCTATTCACACTGAATTTTAAGGGTTGCTTTGTTTCTTTCCTTCAAGAAGAATTTGCATTTTAAAAGAGGATCCCGGATTAAAGGTTTTAATGCACTGTACTCCCTAGGAGTGATGAAATTTTATTCATTCCTCTAATTTTGTAAGTCTTTGTTTGCTAATTTGCAATCAACATTTGAAATGTGTAAAGACTTGATTCACAAAATATCAGTGGAGTAATACTATACTGTATCATTTACAGTTAATTGTAGAATAATTCTCTGGAAAGCCATCAAGCTAGTCAGTCATAAGCCAAGACCTAGTCCCCACAGTAAAGTAAATTCAGTCTTGAAATGAATTACCTGATACTTCAAGGTGATGATGATGAGGATGGTGATGATGATGATGATGATAATGATTCTGAGACAGAATCTCATAGTTCATACTGGCTTAGAATTTCTTTAGCCAAAATGACCTTGAACTTCTGATCATTCTGGTCTTACTTCCAAAGGACAGGAATTATAGCTGTGTACAACCACTCCGAGTTTACTTAATGTTAAGGATTGAACCCTGGAATCCATGCTTATTAGGAACACAGCAACTAATTTGGGTCATTTTTACAAACTATTGGCACATTGTCACCAAGATTTCTCTTATGAAATATTCTAGTGAAAAGTGAAGGTCACCATGGTCAAATCAATGTATTTCTTCCTCCTTTGGCAAAGACTTCCCTTTTAACTCACTGCTAAGGAGTGATTCAACTCATTTTCATACAAACAATGTAAATCAACCAAAGTGACATTTAATGCTTAATCAAACAAGGGGTTTCAGTTATGTGATGCAAAGTACTGATAACAAATATCTGACAATCAAATTGACTTGCTTACAGTACTGTCTCATCAATCATCTCATAATAGCTTCAGGATTGAGGGTTATTCCTAGGCATATTCCACAAAGCAGTGTGTGTCTGTGTGTGTGCAGCTGTGTGTGAGAATGTTTGTGTGCACATCTGTGTTTTTTGTTATTCTACTGTAATTCTGAGTCAGACTTGAGAGGTGGGCTACTTGTAGGAACCAGTTGGAAGTCTAAAATTTCCCCACATTTTCAGAAAGTCCAGACCATGTTACCTATTACTTAGGATGCTAGTACTTACTTTTGTTTCCAGATTTATAAAATTCATTAAAAATTAGAAAGAACATTTAGACCTGACCATTTGGAACTGAATAACTAACTTTCTTGGGGGAGGAATATTTCTCTGAATCTCAGTACTCCTTTTTTATCTGTAGTATTTTTGGGCAAGGCTGAGGTCCCATGAACTTTCCCCTGTCTCCAATAGCATGTCTACTGCTTTCGTCTTTGATCAGCTCATGTTTGGGCAGTCATGTTGGTGAGACTTTATGGATGTAGCTTCTGACTTTACCAGAATGCATCATCTCACAGCAAATTTCTAGACCATGGGTCTTAAAATCATTTCTTCTCTGCAAGGTTCCCTGAGCTTAGGTGCAAGAAGGTTTTTTAAAATGTTTCTATTGGGACTGGGATCTATAACTCTGTATTTTGATTAATTGTTGTTTTCTATAGTGGCCTCTGTCTGTTTCAAAATGAAATTTCCTTGATGAAGGATGAAGATTACACATCTCTTAATATAGGTACAATTGTTTATAATTAGGGATTATGTTGTTGAAATAAATTGATGATTGTAGGTTATCCTCTAAGATCCATGACTTGCTGAACTGAGTAGCTGGCTGGATTTCCAATGCCAGGTATGGTTTCTCTATTGTTGCATGGATCTTAAGTCCAACTAGAGAGCTACTGGTTATCACCAATGTATGCATGCCACTAATGTAAAGGGTTGTTATGTCATGGATGTCATAGCTGTGGTTCATAGGAATCATAGTTGGATAGGGCTGTTGGATGTTTTTCCTCCATTGGAAGCTTGTGTGGAAGATGATCTAAATTGTTCCTAAGGCCT
>LOJH01028297.1:0-12653 GCA_001685095.1 Ellobius talpinus
TATATATTTGCATTCACTGTATATATTGAACTTTGGAAAGCAGAGCACTAGAATAGAGGACGTTACAGTTTGTAGCCTTCATAGTGTCAACTGTTTCTGCTAAAGCTTTTCTTCAAATATGCACATGTAGAAAAGCAAAGCCATAGTTTCTTCAGATGGAGAAACAAAGGCCTGAGTTTGGGGATAACAAAACAGTCAATGGAGAGAGAAAAAGTCCTCTGATTCTGTTGATCTTACTGCATGGCATCAACACTACATGGAGACAAGCGAGTAGAGGCCTCGACCTGTTCTACTTGTGGTCAGGTTTGAGTTGACTCCCTGCTCTGCCTCATAACACATGCATGATGGTAAGGAAGCTATATATTGTCTCTGAATTCCCTTATATAAAATTTGGTGTAATAATGTTTATCTCAGAAGTCTGTCATGAGAATTATAGTAAGCAGTTTATAATAAAGCACTCACCATGGTACTTGGCACATTCTAATAACACAGAAACTGTGTCTATTAATATTTTAGTTACCTTCAGTTTGAAACTATCACCCAGGGCACTTACCTTTGAGAGGTCTTGCACTAACTTTTATTTATTTATTTGCAAGGCTAGATTTATAGACATTGTACAAGCTTATATTAAAAGGATAAATGCTGAGGAATTTCATTTGCTTATTCTCTTTTTCTATTTGCAAAGCTCAATTTATAGACAGGCAAGTTTATATTAAAAAGGAAAATGCTGAAGGATTTTATGAATTTCATTTGTGGATTTGATTGTTAGAGTCACAGTCTTAACAATCAAACAAAGAAATAATCACAAAACAGCTGTGAATACCCTCATCTTTCTATTAGGATGCTTTAGGGTACAGTTACCATGGGAATAGGGTGCTGACTGGAAGGTACCAATATGTACACTTAATTGACTCTAGTGTCTTGGGTTCAGTCATTTGTTAAACTGTTGTCTATTTATACATATTACCTACTCTTTATTTGTGTTTGTACTCAAGTTTTGAAGATTACTGTAAATTCAAATACATGAATACTGCTTTTAATATAGCTAACCTACATCAATAATTAAACTAGCCTAAGTAAAATATAATTAGAATATTTATAATAGCCTACAGTGAATATCTTGAGAGCATTTGACATAGTATACTGTTGGCCTAGAAAAAAAATTTTAAAAAGTGAAGTTCATTCCTCCCACTCTTCAACTGGACTTTGGCAGCTCAGTCCAGTGTTCCAGTGTGGGTCTCTGCCTCTGTTTCCATCAGTTGCTGGATGAAAGTTCTATGATGATATTTAAGATATTCATCAGTCTGGCCACAGGGCAAATCAAAATCAGGCCCCCTCTCCGCTATTGCTTAGGGTCTTAGCTGGGGTCAACCTTGTGGCTTCCTGGGAATTTCTCTAGAGCCAGGTTTCTGCTAACTCTACAATGGCTACCTCAATCAAGATATCACTTTCCTTGCTCTCATCTCTGTCTTTCCTCCATCTCGACTATTCCATTCCCTCAATTTCTCCTCAACTGCCCCGTTCTCCCCTCCTCTTCCCCTTCCACCCTCTCTTCTACCCCACCACCATGCTCCCAATTTTGTCAGGGAATCTTCTCTGTTTACAGTTTCCAGGTGACTCTATATAGGTTTTCCTTTGGGTTCACTGTATTACTTAGCTTCTCTAGGATCATGAACTACACGCTCATGAGAATATGAGCAAAGAGGTCAAGACCATGATGTGTTCACCCTCTGAAACAGTCTCCCTGAGCTAATGGGAGCTCACCAAAATCAGCCAGACTGGAAAGGAACAAGCATAGGACCAGACTAGTCCCTCTGAATGTGGTTGACAGTTGCATGGCTGGGGCAGATTGAGAGGCCACTAGTGTGGCACCAGGATTTATCCCTACTGCATGTACTGGCTTTTTGTGAACTTATTCTCTTTGGATGTATACCTTGCTCAGCATAGATATAGTAGGGAGGGCCTTGGACCTTCCACAAGGCAATGTGCCTTATCCTCTCTGAGAATTAGAGGGGGTGGGGTGGGAGGTGGTGTGGAGGGAATGGGAAGAAGGGAGGGAGTGGGAACTTGAATTGGTATTTTTTTAAAAAACCTAAAAATAAATAAACAATACAAATAAAAATGGAAAGAAAACAAAAAACTGAAGTTCAATTATTACTTATTAATATTGTTTCTGTAGCATTGTTAAGCCAGGCAGTTGCAAGTCAAACTGTAAATCAAGGTCATCTGCACAGTAAAGTTAAAAATCACCTTCATTTGTAATTTATTCATTTTCTTTCCTTTCTTTCAAAGGAACAGTCAACATTGTTGGTGCTATATTGCAGATATATGTGGCAAGCTCAAGGAAGCTATTTGTCACATAGTTGGTATTATGTAACTATGGTCTTTTGTTTGTTTTTGAGATTTTATTAATTAAATTTCTCCCTTTCATTTCCTACCTTCAAATACTCCACATACCCCACCCATCTCTTTTTGAAATTTATGGTCTAATTTTTATTGTATACATACATGTGTATTTAGGAATATATTATAGTACATATTCCTAAATTAACCTTTTCAATCCATATAATGTTACTTGTGTATATGTTTTCAGGGATGATCATTTGGCACTGGAGAGCCAATTGCTATGCTCTTTCTGGAGAAGATGAACTCTTCTGCTTCCAACTTTACTCGGTTGCCTGTAATTCTTGATGTAGTGTTGAGGTCTTTTCCCTGTCCAGTCTGGCATTTTCATTGATGCGATTTTTGCTCAGTTAATATTTGACCATTAGACTGAGGTGTTTTGGGAATGAATCCCATTCTGAAGGGAGAGTCTTGGTCTTGCAAAGTTTCCACAGATATGACAGCAACTTTTCCAAAAGACAAGTGTTCCCTCAGCTCTGCAAAATGGGTTATTCCATGTGGACATGTTCATATACACTTCCTGTGGATTAGTCTATTGGTCTGTCAGCTGTACATTTACTGTACAGTCTTGTGGGCTCCAACATTCTGTAAGATTCCCTGAACTTTAGATGTGGGAGTATTTTGTAGATAAATCTTTCTTTTGCCAATGTATTTGTTTTGCAAATGTGATAAAGGTACTTAAGAGCTTATTGTCATTTCAACACACATTTCCAATGATTCATTAGCTTGTTTATCAGTTGACTATCACATTTCAAAATTAGTATATTATTCTTGTGTCAATCAAGTATTTATTAATTAAAATGATAATAATAGACCCTAAGTAGCAGAATGGATTTTACGTTAGAGATAAAGGGAAACATAGAGAATTAATTTTCAACATGCATTTGTTAGAGACTTGGAATAAAGAATAAAGATTTTATACATTAACAAATTACACATTTAGCTGGGCAATGTAGCACACACCTTTAATCCCAGCATTTGGGACCCAGAGAATGGCAGATCTCTGTGAGTTTAAAGCATGCCTGGTCTACAAGAGCTAGTTTCAGGTCAGGCTCCAAAGTTATAGAGAAACCCTGTCTTGACCCCCCCATTACAAATTTATTGTTAAATTCTGTGGAGAAAAAAATAACATGGCATGAGTTTATAGAATTAAATGTGGTATTTGAAATGCTCAAACAACATGTCAAAGACAATAGCCAATATTAAGCCTTTGTAATTTTAGACTGAGATTTTATTTTCCATACATCCAATTAACTTTTCTATGGACAGGCCAGTGTAATGAATGTTCTTTATTTGCTTTCTGTACTAGTCATGTGCTTTCCTTAATTTCAACTGCAATAAAATCATCTATTTCAATTAATTCTACAATGAAGATAAGATCTTACTTAACTTTGACCTGTTCCTTAAGTATTTCTACAGTCTTCAGCATTGGTTCCTTCCTAGGAATGAACCCCCTGAAGGCAGAGGGAGGGCTTTCTATACTGATAGACCTTTCAGTGTGCATTGAACATGAATAGACACTTTCCTTTCCAGCATCTGAGATGATGCCTGTCCTGGAGTTTAGGCATAGGTTTAGTGCAGCATCATTGTTCCCACACATAATTTCAACTAGATTCGGTTGTAGAATATTAGTTGAAGACGTGTTACCTTCATTTATGCTGTGGAATTTTTTTTAAGTGTTGCAAGATGTATTGCATTCCTTCATGTTGCATTTGTTTCACTCTGTGAAGCTGTGTTACTTTGCCTGTCTAAAATACCTGATTGGTCTAATAAAGAGGCAGGAGAAAGTATAGGTGGGGTTGGCAGGCAAAGAGAATAAAGAGGAGAAGAAATCTGGAAAGAAAAGTGGAAGGAGCAAGAAAAGAAGGGCCAGCCCCTCAGCTATTCAGCAAGCCATGAATTAAATGTGGAGAAAGGTATACAGAAAAGAGTAAGATAAAAGCCCAGAGGCAAAAGTTAGATGGGATAAGTTAAGTTAAGAAAAGCTAGCTCGAAATAAGCCAAGCTAAGGGCAGGCATTCATAAGAAAGTGTAAGACTCTATGTGATTTATTTGGGAGCTGGTATGGTAGAAAAAAAAAAACCAAATGAACCAACTATAGAAGTCCACTATATTAACCCATGAGGGTAATAACCTGCCGTCCTGCTGCATTCTCTTAACGAATTCCTCATAATGTCCCGTCATTCCTCACCAGTATCCCACCTATTACCTCCTCTTTTTCGAAGAGACTATTTTATTGCCAAGGGAAATGCTTTTCCTGTATACAAAATAAAAGATATTTCTTATAAAACATGAAACTTCAGCTAATGATGTTGGTAATTCAATTTAGAACTACCAAGTGTTTGTACTCCTCCTGATTTCATTTAAATGACTTTGATGCCAACATGATTTAGGCATACTAATTCCCAACATGACTCAGATTTTGCATGATTAGGTAATTTTACAAACCAAGCAGTTATATTAGATTGTTAGTAATTAGTTTATTGCCATTATAATAATTTGGTCCAACAGAACATTGAAAATAACAAAAGCAGATTTATTTCTAAAAGTCAAGTATGTAAGTGTTCTGAACTCTAATAAAGTTCCATAATTCCCCTTTGCTGCTTCAGTTATATGTAGTACACATGGGTTTGTTACTCCAGTTTCATTTCTTCAGGAAGGATATGAGCATTTAAGAACCACTCCCAAACTCACCCTTTTGTGAAGGTTTGTTCTGCTTAAACAATTCCACAATGCATATCTAATTCTTTAATGGTGTAAAACATGAGCCTTTCTGGTTTCATGCTTGGCACTTTATTTCTCTCATTGTCTCTCAGTATCACTGAAGATGCAGACATGTGGGTAGAGAGATAATCCAGAGGCTAAGACTACTTGTTTTTACAAAGAACACGGATTTGGTTCAAACACACACATGGTGGCTTACAACTGCCTATAACTCCAGCTTCAGGGGATTCCGAGCCCTTTTATTGATTCTTGGGACACTGCATGTATGTGAATGTGCCCATAGGCACACACACAGACACATAAATAAAACTTAAAATAAATAAAAGACACAAATAATTGTTTCCTTTCAGCACAAGGAGAGTTTTAATAGACAAGAATTTAAGAAAGGGCTAACACCCCAGTTTCTATGGTTATATTTCATATGTTGTCATGTCCAGTCAGTAATAAATTGCAGCATGATTTTAGACAATTCTCCAAGATGTAAATTCTACATCTTAAAAAACCAGAAATTTCTCTATTGTATTGAGAATTAAAGACTGAATTCCACAATGTCTAAGGACTGTTCAACTTTGTCATTATGTAAGGTTTTGATCATAAAGTCTTAGGAACCTCTGAAATGTAGAATAATTCAGAACATTTTTGTTACTACAATAAGGTTTGGGATATATTGTAGTTTAATGAAATTTGTTTTGGCTAATTTCTCAAACTGTGCTTGGTTTTACAGGGAGTAGGCAGAGGAACAGGACTCAAAATAACCTAGAGCTCATTTATTTCAAGATGTAGAAACAAGGTCAAGAGAGACAGAAAGGCTTTATGAGGACGTTTCCTCTAAGCAGAGATGTCACACAAGATTAGTACTTTCTCATGGTCTCTTTCTATTTTGCAACTCTACTATTCCTTCTCTAAAGCCATTAGCTGAAAGTTTGATTTCTTAAATATTAAATAATTATAATGTATAAAGTACATAATATAAAGCATATGAAATATATTTATATGAATGGTAAAACTTAATTTTATACCTCTAAGAATTTGTTAGATTTTTTTTATTTCTTGTTTGTTTGAGCATAGCTGGGTTTGAATTCATGGCCTGAGGCATACAAGGCGAAAGCAGTTTATCACCCAAACTGTAGTTTCAGTTCTAAAACATCTAAATACATAAACATTCCAAATATCAAGACATCGGATAATATCAGCTCTGATTCACCCCTCCAGACATATATAACACAACTTGAACAAGCTGACAATGGAAGTAAATATCCAATAATGCCCCATGATATGTTCTGTGGTGGTCAGTGGCTTATACATAGAGATGAGGAATCCAGTGTTTGAAGATACAGGTTTCATAATACGAAGTGGTGCGACTCAATGATGGTCTCCTGCTGACCTCTGCAGAACCATGGGTATAACTATCTCTTGTGGCTGAATGTTATTTTGTGGAACAAGACTCAGACTTTAAGAGTTATCAGCTCAGCTGTGCTTCTGTTATTGATCCTGAGACACTGAGCCATAGAACAAGAGCCAGTCAGAACCTAGCCTCGGACACTGACTTGCAGGTGTCACTGCTCTCCATTGCCTTTCTTCTCCTGTATTCCTCCTGTCTCACATCATTTCCTTCAATCGTACATAAGCAGAGTGGACACAGAAGCATTTGGGTGCCCACTGCAAATCGCATTGCATATTATTATTCATTAAAGCAGTAGTGATATAATTTAAAAAAATTTTCTACCATAAATGTTTAGAAACATGAAGAAATAGAATTATAGAACCAATCATTTTTCATGAAGATATTTGTTTTGATTCTTCTTCTTGAAAATGGAATACTCTCTGAGGCTTCCTAATGTACGTACACACACACAGGGTGCATACTCATACCACAGCATGACTCTCACGGTGATAATTGTAAAACTCTATAAGGCATTAGTTTGGGTGACAGCATTCTTGACCCACCATGGTCACTTTTCTCTGGTTGTTTTTTTTGCATCTCTTACTTCCAGGTTATCTAGCAGAGTGAGTTAATGTGTCTGCTCACTCAGGATGTGTTTATTCCCATCCCCACACAACAGTGTAAACTCTGACACAGTTGGTGAGACTTTAACCTCATGGCTTTGCTCTCACTGCTACGACTCTTGCACTTTCAGAAATGCACAAACACAGCAAATATGATAACAGATGTCTTGGCATGGGCAAATAGAGATAAATTATCATTTAAAAACTTCTTATTGGCAGGAAACATAGAGATGGGTAATATTTTAGCCAATACCTTGCCTCCCGAGAGACTAACACCCAAGGTATTCTTACTATGTATTTATTTTATGTTCTTTGTGTACTTCTTACCGACATAGCAATTGTGTACTTACTGAAGGATCAAATGGTTAGAGTAACCACAAGAAGAACAATGTTTACAAATTCATGTTCCCAAGAGGGTAAAGGTAGTAGTCACATACAAGAAAAATTCAAAGAACTGGCATAAGTCTTCAGATGACAGGGTGACTGTAGAAAGATGTTGGAGAGGTGCAGGCCCCACTTGGAAGAGAAGTGTTCCATAAGCTTATAGGAAATTCAGATGTTAGCTAGATAGTGGTGGCACATGCGTTTAATGCCAGTACTTGGGAATCAGAAGCAGGAAAATCTTTTTGAGTATGAGGTCAGCTTGGTCTACAGAGCTGGTTCTGTGACAGCCGGGGTTACAGAGAGAAACACTGTCTTGAAAAACCAAAACTAAACCAAAACAAAAATAAATAAATAAATAAATAAATAAAATAAATTCAGAGATGAAGTCCACCAATCATTGCAGAGACAGCTTTCTACACCGATTTAGGGAAGGAAGCATAAATGTAATAATTTAAACATATGCTATATGTGCTTATCCCTTGACTTCATGTTTAAAGCATGTTGCTAGCATGTACGTTTCCTCACACCTCATGTGAATGCAAAGCTGTATTTGAGACATGTATAGGATAATGAAACTGTAAACAATTATCTTTAATCAAGTGGGGAAATTTTCTTGCAGTTATTTGATTATTTAATTCCTGAATCTCATGCAAAAGAAGACAGATAAACCAACAGCTATCACTAATAATTGTAAATGTCTAATTGAGCTCTGTAACTAGCATATGAAAGACAGTTTAGAATAATCCTTTTCAGTTCATCTGGGATTGTAATCAAAAAGTAGTCAGGCAAATTACACAGCCAAAGAAGTAGACACCACAAAGTCTGCACCCATTAATATCCAAACATTGTGTGGTAAAATGAAGCAACCATAGCCTATTGACAGTTTCAGAAATATGGAGAGTGATATTTCATTGACCTTATTTTGAATGGATTTGCATATTAAGCCTTGCTACCTTATCTAATCTTAAATCTGTATTGCTCTATCCATTTTCTTTCTGTTACTGTAAAGATGGCTGAATATGCAATGCTTGAACATATCTGTGGTGATAAAACTTGTACAAGAGTCAGGTGAAGGTAGAACACTGCAACCATAGGCCTACCAAGTGCTGGGGCATGTGGCTCGTAGGTTCCATGCAAGTCTTGGCTAAATGGTGAAACCATGCATTGAAACTATTTAAAAGGGGAGTAGTACGGTTTGTTTACTACTTTTTAAAATAAAACACAGAAAACTCACACATGTCTTTATCTACCCATCAGTTCATCAGTACCCAAGCCTGATGCAGCAGTCACTAGATAAAGGGATGAGCTATGTAGCAAGACTGCTTTTCAGCCTATATAATACTCACACATATCCAGTTCAGCCACACAAGAACCCCAGTGAATGGGAGGAGTTGAGTTGTTAGGGTTTTTTTAATTTATTTATTTATTTATTTATTTATTTTGTTTGTTTGTTTGTTTGTTTTTTGGCAGTGGGATCTCAGATCTTTCTCGCTACAGAATAACAAGGACTAGAGCAGAGAAGGCAAGGGTGCGGATATGTCCTACTCAGGTTTTTTGAATTTTTTGTTTTGTTTTGTTTTGTTTCACTCAAACAAATAGAGACTCTCTCTCCCTTTGTGCAATCTAAAATGGTGCTTGGCTTCACATATCATTCTTACAGGAATTCACTGGACCACTCCCAAAGGACATAAGTAAAGTATCAAAAAGGTATGGGGCGATGTGATTGGAGAATTAATGAAAAGGTGAGCAGAAAGTGCGCTGGATATATAGCTACTTATGAAATACTGGCCACCCCATTTTACCTTTCAGCGGAAAGCTGAAGAACAAAAGTATGGTCTTATTTAACCTCGTAGACACAGCAGTAGTGTATGAAACTATTCTCAATTATTATTCTCTATGCCTAAGAATCTCCCATTGTTCTCTAATTTTTGGATTAATAAATATTCCCGTAATAGTGTATTTATTAAATTTGATGTAGCACTTTCGACATGATGTATTATATCTCGTGATTTTTGCAGGTAACATTTAAGTCATTTAAGTTGGCATGGTGATTAGGGAAAGTAATGAGTTTCAGTTCACTACAAATGAATCTTGAAAGCTTCAGTGATTAGAAATGTCTGACTGTAATTGCTTTTATTTCCATGGCTAAAGTGTGAGATTATTGAAGATTAAATTTGCTGAAACTCTCTAACAATGGCTTAATGATTTACAATGTTCTGAGAGGATCTTGCAGAAATACATGAGTACTGTTTAAACCCAGGATCCCTGTATTTATACAACTGACATTATACGAATCTGAATGACCCTGGAGGGCCATTCTAGAATCTTATCCTTTAGCTTTGCTGACCAGAAAGTTGGTTTGGCTTAACCAGAGCCACAAAAGTATTATAGAAATACTGAGATAAGTTGAAAATCAAAACATCATTTTGTTGTATCATACAAGACAAGGGATAAAGTGGGAGACAGACATGCACTAATACTAGAAGTTCTCAGAATAATACCCAGTTTTAGAAAGAGAGGAGGTGGAGAGGAACACAGCACAAATAGAATCAGGTACAATATTAGAAACATAGTTAAAATTCTCTTAAATATGCTTATTTTTTAATATTATAGTTGGTTGTCCTTTCAAATATCTTATAAACCCCTACCAAATTTCATTAGAGAAAAGTCAATTACAGATCGGATTATAAAAATGAGACCCATGCTAAAAATGAGGAATGATGAGAAATCAAGTGTGCTGATGTCTTCACCATGTAAGCTGACAAACTCAACAGCCATAGTTGAATATACACAAAGTTCCTAAGAACGCGTGAGGCGTTTTCTAGGCAGGTGTGATTTATTTCATTTCCTCGATGAAACAGAGTAAAACCAGTGAGCTGTAGTCACCCATCTCCTCCTTCCTCAGGCTTTCCAGCCCTCTCATTGTACTTCAAAGGATCACTAAAACTGAATTGGTGGCATGGTATGATTCCACATATGGAAATTTATTTGTAGACCACTTGGGGGGGACATAGTTGTGAATGATGCTCCATAAATCCTGATTCCCTCGGTTCTGCATCATCTTAGGTACCAATTAAACTCCATTTACTGAAATGTATGCAAATTTTTCAGAGAGCTTGAAGTACATCCATGTTTCCCCAAGGCTATCAGTGTCTAACATTAGAACTCAGAAGCATCAGGTTGCAAGATACTGGGATGAGAAAAAGAAACTTAAGTAAAATTGTATATTTTCAACTGACACCACTTATACAATACTCCCTTGTTACCCTGTACAAACCCTAAAAGGAAATAAAAACTGTTTTGCAATATTATTATAAATCTGGAGGAAACAGAAAAAATAGTACCTTTTAGTACAAGAAAAGAAAAACAATGCCATACAAAGACCAATAGGGAAATAAATATACTTACAAATAAAACATAACTCTTAGAATGAAAATAACAGTAATAATGTTAAATACATGGAGTAAAAGTAATTTTTTCAAAGGGGAGGGAAAGTAAAGACTAAATTAAAAGAATATTTAATAGGAGTACTGTCTGTTCCCAAGGAACAAAAATATAAAAAATAGGACAGGTAAATGAAATACCAAGTCTGTGTAAAAGAAAGGGTCTCAGCCATGATATTAAACTCAGAAATTCACAATTGCTCTCAACAATCCATGGAACTTTCTCCAAAAATAAACCATATTTTATCACATGAAGCAATTCTTTGCAAATGTAGAAATATTAAAGTAGCTTCTTGCATTATATTTATTCATGATAGACCAAAGTTAGAAATCAGCTTCAGGAGAAAATGCAGCTCGTAGAGAGTGAACCATACATGACTGCCCAATGAATGGGTCATGAAACAGATTTTAAGATCACTAGAACTGAAAGAAAATGAAAACATATCAGAACCTGTGAAGTACAGTGAAAAATCAAGGGAGAGAGAAATTTACTTCAATAAATTCTGATAATACCCAAGATGTTCCAAATAAATAGTTTTTTATAAAAATCTCAAGGTCTCATTTGAATAGGAACAAGCTAAACTCCAAATCAATAGGTTGAAATGAATCATAAACAGCAAGGCAGAAATCAATGGAATTGAAAGAAAAAACAATACAAAGAATTAATGAAACAAAGAGGTGGTTCATTGAAAATATAAAACAACTTGTCATAAATATAGACAAGGTAACCAAAAGAAACAGAAAGAAGACCCAAGATAATATTATGAGAGATGAAAAGGGGATTTTTCAAACAGATGTCAAGAAACCCATGTGCCTATTAGTGCATGCTTTGCAAACCTATGTTTCAAAAAGTATTAGATAAAAATCCAAAGGAAATGGGTAAATATTCAGACATACATGATCTGCCATAATTGAACCAAAAGAATAAAGACACCCTAAATAGACTTATAACAAGTTATTAGATGGAAGCAGAAATATAATGTTCAGCAAGAAAAATCCAGTCCCCATCCTTACAGGTGTGTGTAGAATCCGAACACCATGTCAAGGAGGTCAAGGCCCAACAAAGTTGCTCACTTCAGGACAATCAGGAAGCAGAGAACAACAAAAGAGACCTGAGTCAAGATCCCTTCCTGTGTAGACACTTCTGTAGCTAGTTCCAATCTCCTGGTTCTAATCTTTTCTAATAATATTATGAAATCTTGCATCTATCAAAGGGTGAATCCACAAGTGAAGTCAAAGCAATCATGATCCAGTCAATTCCCCAGTCCTGTTAGCTGTTATCAGTTCTTTAACATACTCACCTTTAGGTAACATATCAGATTTAAACCATCACTGTAGGACAACAGCCTTAATCCTAAAGGGTGATGTAGAAAGATCTCAAGAATAGTGTTGGGCCTGTAACTCACATGTTAATTTCTTCTGTGGAAAAAGGAAGAAAATGTTCTAATACAAAAGACCCAAACTCTGTGTGGGGTTTCGATGAGATTGATCCGTTAAGGCTCATATATTGAATGCTTATTTACCAGGGAGTGGGACTGCTTGGAAGGGTTAGGATGAGGAGGTGTGGCCTTATTGGAGGAGATGTGGTCTTGTTGGAGTAGGTGTGTCGCTGGGGTGGGTTTTGAGGTTTCAAATCCCAGGCTAAACTCTCTCTCTCTCTCTCTCTCTCTCTCTCTCTCTCTCTCTCTCTCT
>LOJH01028298.1:11156-22580 GCA_001685095.1 Ellobius talpinus
GATAGTTGGCTCTAAATCAAGAGGTGATTTTTGTAAGTTTCCACAAAACCACCCAATAACTATAAAGAACAAACAAACAAAACTTGTTTGTCTAGTTTCTAATTGGCTGTTCTCAAGTATCTGAGCAGTTTTTGGGGCTTATTGAGGCTTTTCTCTGAATTCATACGTATATGGGGTGGGGCACCTAGAGTGGGGTGCCTGCTAGGTTAGACTCTCTCACAAAGATGGGTGGGCCTGAGTTTAAAATGGCTTTAGTCTTGTCTCTTCAAAAGCAAATAACTCATTTGACATGAAAATAAGTTTATCTTTTCCATTCAAACATAAATTTGTACTGTGTGTTAAGTTATAACAAGTTTGCCCATCAAAATGTACTTTGGACTGCTTTGTATTTCTCAACTTTAATTATAACATGGTCCTGAATTCAGAAATATAAGCATTAAATTTTTTCCCTTCCAAATCAATTTTTTCCTCATATACCTGTCTTCTAGAGATGATTTCATATTCTATAATCTCTGTGGTCAAAATTCTTTAAATGCCATGGTGGTCAGACAGGTAACTTCATGTGGTAACTACACCATGGACGCATGTGATAAACTGAATATCACACATTCTACCAAATGACATCTCACGTTCTGCTTTCAAGAAAATTGCATTTTGAAAAGGGAGGAATAGCAAATTTCTCAGTGGGTAGAAGCGTTTGCTTTCACACCTACAGACCTGAGTTTGATCCCCAGGACCCACATGGTATAAGACGAGAACTGGTTCTTTCAAGATGTGTTTTGACCCCATGGTATGTATGTTCATGCATACGCATGTACACGCATGCACGCGCACACACACACACAGTCACACACTAGAAAATTTCAAGCAATTATATCCTCTGGATTTAATATAGTCTCTTCTCTGTTTAACTTACAAATTATGATAAACTTTGTATCATCATTTCCACTATATTTTATCTGAGACAGGCTCTCATTTTGTAGCTTAAGTTTGCATGGAATTCAGTATTGCTATGAACTGGTGGCAGTCCTTTTGCTTAGCCTGCCAAGTACCAGGATTATAGGCATTAGTAACCGGACTAGATTCACAGTTATGTTTCTATAAATTTTCATTTTTAACAGGTTTTAAATCCCTTTTCCTCCTGAATTCTCTGGTAGATGGAGTTCATTTGTCTTTGAAATCACTTATTTTGATATTTACTTCTTTAGTCTAGATGGAGTGTGAGTATGGGTACACATGCAATGGCACTTATTTAAAGATAAGAGGACAATTTTGGAGTGTGTTCTCTGCTTCTATTTTATTTTTGAGGAAAAGACTCTTGTTTTTGTCACTACTGTATCTGCTTCCTATTTGGTCATGGGTATTATAATTACAAACCTGAGCCACTGCATCTGGCTTTTTTTCTTTTTACCATGGGTTCCAGTGTAAAAGGAGGCAGAGCTTTCCTGTCCCAATTGACCAGTTCCAAATAATCACACAAAAGCTTATATTAATTACAAAATGCTCAGCCTGTAGCTCAGGCTTATCACTAACTAGATCTTGCAACTTATATTAAGCCATTTTAATTAATCTACAGTTTGCCACATGGCTTGTGGCCACCTGTCCTCTAGCATGTCTTGTTTCTTTGGCAGCTGGCTTGCATCTCCCCTGAGTCTGCCCTTCTTCCTCTCTATATTTTCAGTTTTGCTTTCCTTCCTGCCTTATTCTGCCTTACTATTGGCCAAATAAGCTTTATTATAAACCAATGAGAATAATATATATTCACAGCATACAGAAGGATTATCCCACAGCATTCTAGGAATTGAACTCAGATCGTCAGGCTTGTGGACAAGTACTTTCTTTCATCTGCTGAACCTCATTGGCTTTGATATCACTTTTAATCTTTTAGGTGTCTTTTCATTCACCTCATACCTGAACAATAATTGACCACCAAGGCCAGCCCCTTCCTTGGTTTTTATGATTAAAATTGAAAATGTTAATTGTGTATATGATTTAATGATGTGATTATTCAAAATGGACAAAATGCACATCAGTTTATCCAGTAGGAGCATTCAGTTACCCTTATTAAAATACACAGTTGTAGGCTGGAAAGGTGACTCAGTGGTTAAAAGCACTTACTGTTCTTGAAAAGATCTTGGTTTAGTTCCCAGTACTGACATGGTGGTTCACAACCACCCGTAATTTAAGTTTCTGGGGATCCAATGCACTTTTCTGACCTTGGTAGGCAAATATGCAAATGGTACACATACATATCTTCAGGTACATACTAATAAAGTATATATATAATATGTTATATATATATATTCATACTCTTACTAAAACAATAAAAGAAAACATAATGTTAAATCATTTCTATCAGAAGCACACACTTAACTTAAAGAAGGAACACTGGGCTTACAAACACAAATGTGGCCCCAGTCAGATTTTGAATCTCCAGCACCCACATTAAAAGCTGAGTGTGGCCACACTTGTGTCCGTTACCTCAGTGCTTTTTGGAGGTGGAGACAGGAGAATCACTGAGACTTATTGGCTGCCAGACTAATTCCAGGTTCAGTGCCAGACCCTCAAGGGAAGATGGTAGAGAATGATAAAGCAGGACATCAGATGTCATTCTCTGTCCTCGAGAATACAGTCAAGAGCAGTTGCACACATGTGCATATATACTACATAAACAACAAAGCTAACTAAATGCAAGAGACAAAGGGAATATTTAAAGGGAACTTTCAATGAGTCTGGCTCACATTAAGCTTAAAAATCATAGAAATATTGTTCCACCAATTGTTCTCAATTTCTGTATCCTTCTAGATGAGCAGGTCATCCTGTTGAGAGTGATTTGAAAGGTTAAAGACATATGCAATTCATGCCACATTGTACAAAAGAGTAACTATTAAAGTGGTTTTCCAGAAGAAGCACTTACTTAAATATGTGGGTGGAAAAGGATTTATTTTTCTTGTTGGGAAATGGTTTTCCAAAGTGGTTAAGGAATTTTTCTAGAATATTTTTGTCAGGTCAGGGAAAATGGCTAACTGTAGTGTCTAATAGCATACAAAGTGCATGCTGGCCACAGACTTTCTCAACATCACACACACCTGTTACAGAGTACTGGCTCCTCTCATCACTTCTCACCCCTGCCCCCCATCTCCAGGCCCTGAGCTTTGCTTCCCTTCCTCCAGCTTCTGATTCCTATATAACTGCCATTACAGGCACAAGCTCTCTCTGTCCTCCGGTTTCTTTTGGCCCTCTCTCCTCTCTCTCCTCTTGTTCTCTCACTCCCCCATCTTTCTCCTCTCATGGCCTGGTTCAGTCTACTGGCCTTGTCTACTATACTACTTTCTCTTCCTGCTGTGAACTTTTCCAGAGGCCTCTATCTGTACTCTCTCTCTCTCATTATCTATAATCAAACCCTTTTCCTTAGCCATACCTTGAATCGGTCATGTCCTCATTTTTGCTCAGTTTTTTTACTGTCTTTGGTTTTACCTTAACCACTTTAGAATCCACTCCTTTCTCCACCCACATTGCCAGGTCAGAGCTAGATTATTTAGCTTCCTGAAGAAATAGCAGGTAGAGTATTCATGCTTTTAGAAGGCTTCCAGTCTACACTTTTGAGCTATGTGTTGGAAAGCAATCAGTAAGACGGAGGATAATTTTACCCCTGTAACCAAGGTAGCTTTGTGGTATTTTTATGGGAAAAATAAATACATTTTTGTTCATCATTGAAAGAAAAAGTATTTTGTGCCTCTGACACATATTTTGAGTCCCCTTTTGAGATTCCAAAGATAAGCCAAAGTTTACTTATTGTAGAACTGAAAGTTGGGCTTATTACTTTAATATAGTTTCTTTGTTGTAACCAGAAGGTGGTAAAAGTCAAATTATCTTCATATACTATTACCTAGATTGTATATCTGTTCTCTTAGCTGATATATAGAAGGTCTTGGGAAAACCCAACTCTTTTCTTTAACAAAGATTGTACAAGGCGTAGATTTATTGACTTTAAGTTTGCTGATTTTTTTCCACAGTTTCTAATTATGATTCCAACAGGTATTATCTTTTGATGCCTATTTGGAAGATGAAGTGCCTGATAAAAGGCAAGAAAAGTATAGAATAAGATACTATAAAATCTATTTCTACCTTGAAGATGACACCATTCAAGTAAATGAACCAGAAGTGATAAATAGCAGACTGCCTCAAGGTATCTATTTAAAACAACATTATGGCTCTTTTGCTTCTAACTCATGCCTTCATATATTGTTTATCTTTAGCTTTTTGAAAGGCCCCATACTAATACTTGGGCATCTTAGTTATGCGAAGCAATGAATAGTAACATGACATTAGCCTGTAGTTTGTGATAGTGACTTAGCTTATTTCTTACTTATACCTCAATATGGGCCATTTTTCTCCTCTGCCTGTAGTACACTCTCTTGTGTTTGTGACCATGTCTTCAAATCTTTTGGTTTCTCTGGCACCAGTGCATCACTTCACTACATTATCCAGGATGCTATTGCTTCTTTTTTATTGGGAGAAAAGAAAGTGTTTCTTCCCTGCAAATCTCAGGGTGTTATTATTTCTTTTTTCTTGAATTTTCTGCCTGTTATTTGTGTCATCCTAGCCTTTCTTATCTACTGCTAACTAACACTATGCATGGTAATTATCATGACCTTGATATTTGTTTGATTGTGGTAGTTAGTTTTAACATTGCTGTGACCAATTTCTGATAAAAAAAAACTTAAAGGAGGAGATATCTACTTTGCTCATTGTTTCAGCTCAGCATTGAGGGGTACGGAGCAGCACAGTGGAGCAGCTGACATGATGATCAGCAAGCAGAGTAGAAAAGTATCAGAGGCTAAATCTGTCAATGATATACCAGTGATCTACTTCCTTCAATTAGAACCCACTTGCTACAGTTCTACACCCTTCAAAATGATCTTTTCAAGTTTTGAATCCATTAATGTATTAATTCCTTCATTATCATCTCAGTTATCCTCTTTGTTAGATCAGCACTGTCCTAATGTAATCATTCTGGAAATGCCCTCACAGTTGTACCCATGGTATGTTTTCCTAGTTTCCTGGTGTTTCTGAGTCCAATCAAATCAACAAGATTAACCACCATGGTATCTCAACAGAACCTTGTTCCTTCACTCTATACATGCCTGTAGTCTTTATCTGTATCCCACTTCTATTGTAGATGAGAGTTAACCGTGTGGCCACAGAGAAGCTGATACTAGAGATCAAATGAGGTGACATTTCATTTTGTGCTGTGCTTCCTATTCTGGAGTGAGACTCAATTCTGGATGCCATCAAGGAATAGCAATCATGATGGGGACAGGACTGACAATTTTTCATGTGCAAGATATAGCAGTATAAAAGGATGCTTGTAATAGGAAGACTCAAGTGTCCTTGATAAATGTCTTTGATATCTAAGTGAATGCATTTAGATGTTGCTTTTCACTAACAGTACAGTAGGAATATAGAAGGGGATTTGAGTGTTTGGTGTTGATGTAAATGACTTTCTAGAGTCTCTTATTCTCTAAGGAGCCATGATTTTCAACTGCAATAATGTGTGTGTGTGTGTGTGTGTGTGTGTGTGTGTGTGTGTGTGTGTTTTGTCTTTTGGAGTATTGTCACCTGAAATATTTCAGACTTTGAAACTTCCCTCTCTGACTATACTCTATCATTTTTCTTTTTCCCACTTCTTCACACTTACCCTACTATCCTGTTCTTGATTTTCAGCAAAACACATACCCATGTCTTTTCTCTTTGTTGTTATTCAAACGTATGCTGTTCTCATTGTTTGATTATAAGGACAGTCGCCTACCATGGACTCCCTGTCTACAATTTCGATTTCATTCATTATGTGTTCTTTATGTGGCAGCTTAGAGAATACCTTGGAGTAGTGTTGGACTCCAAGAAGTGTGTAGACAGACTTTCTCATAGGCCAACAAATAGAAGGCTCATGGACCAAATTCAAATGAATGAATCACATAATACAATAATTTGAAATGTATAGTGAGGGCTGGGAATGTAGCTCAGCTATAAAGCCCTTGCCCAGCACATGCAAGGCCCTGAGGTCTAGCTCCAACACTGCAAAATCAAACCAACTAACCAGACAGACAGGCATTGGGAAAAATGCAGTAAGTAATGGGGGAAAGACACGTTGAACCCAGTTTAAATTGAAGGAAAGAACACTTGACCTGAGTCCTGAGATAGACAGCACCTCCATACCCCACTTTATAAGCCTTGCTAGAAGGCAGTGTGGCTTAGAGAGCAATATTGAGGGTAAAACAAGGAGAATTACAGACAGGAAAAGATTGGGCCAAAGGTTCACACTTATGCAGATTGATGAGTATGGATGGAGATGAGGATGTTTGGCCACAGCTGGAGCTCACCAGCAGTCCTACTGAATAGTAATAGGTTTTGTTTGTGTTTCTTGGGCAGGGTGCACTTGGGGCCAAAGTTGATGTCACCAATGAATGAGTGATCTAATTAAGGCCTTATGAATATTTAGTCCTCATGAATATTTACTGACTTATATATTTAGTGTACATGAATATTTAGAGCCCAAGTGCCACATATATTTAATGTTTACTGAAAGTTTGTTGTTTTAGTCTTTCCATTCTTCCTTTCTATATTTAACACATATGTTTTCTACTTACTACTTTTTTATTGCTGTGTCTTATAATTTCTGCCCATGTTGAGTAAGATTTTTGCTTACTTAGTACTTATTTAGGCCTACTGCCTGCATAGTGATTTATCATGATGAATTTAAAGAGGAAATTGGGGTGCAAGCAAGGACTTATGAAAAAAATCAAGGAATTTTTTCTTCCTGATTGTATAGCTTTATTGTGTCTGGTATATGGGATGATGAATTTGGAGGCAGTTGTCACTCCCAAAAAGTATTTGTTAAATACCTATCTTTGAAAGCCCAAGACCAGAGGATAGAACAAGATGAAGTTTCTTGCTGTGATGCGGTGGGAGGCATTACACCTTCAAAGGACTGTTGAGGCATCTATATGATGATACTCACCAGGCAGTTAGAACCTTGTAGGGAAAAACAAAACCAAGACTAGAAACCTGGACTGGGAATTAGGCACCCAGATTATAACCAGAATCAGCCTGTTTCCTTTTGTGAGGGTGAGCAGCCCCATTACTCTGCATCTCAGCTCCTATGCTATCTGTTCTCTGGCCAGTATCAATGATTGTCCAGTAAATCTTTTAAGAAATATAAAGATACATTAAAAAGAAAAAAGGGTCAGGCAGTGGCAGCACAGGCCTTTAGTCCTATCATCCGGGATGCAGAGGCAAGTGGATCTCTGTGACTTTGAGGTCTACAGTGCTAGTTCCAGGACAGCCAGAGCTGTTACATAGAGAAATCCTGCCTCAAAATAAAATAAATAAATAAATAAGTAAATAAATAGAAGTTTTGAAAAAGGTTTTCTCAGACCTTAAGGGTAAAAATGTGACATTTTATTTTGCGAAAGGACAAACAGTTTTAGACTCTTGGGGAGAATTATTTTCACAAGGAAAGATTTTTTTTTAAATCAGTAAGGCCAGGTATAATAGTGGTGTATATTTTTAATTCTAGCCCTCA
This sequence comes from Ellobius talpinus, assembly GCA_001685095.1. NCBI lineage: Eukaryota > Metazoa > Chordata > Mammalia > Rodentia > Cricetidae > Ellobius > Ellobius talpinus. Next base: position 18,742 of record LOJH01028298.1, read on the forward strand.
GAAGACAGAGGTAGGAGGATCTCTGTGAGTTTAAAGACAGCCTGGTCTATGTAGTTAGCTTTAGGACAACCAGGACTCTGTTGAGAGACTTTGTCTCAAACAAACAAACAAGCAAACAAACAAAAAACAAACACTAACAACAAAACAATCTGCCAATATATATTAGGAATGTTTGAAATATTGAACCTCAAGGGAAAATTTACAACTTTTCATTTTTGTGACCATGTGTTACTTTGGTATATTCAGTTAGTATGTGGACAGTATTGCTTTAGCAAAAAATACATTCTAAAGATTTACTTTTATTTGTTTGAGTGTTTGCCTGCATGTATATATGTGTACTACATGTATGTTTGGAGCTGTATAGCCCAAAGAAGGCATCGGATCGTCTGGAGTTGGAATTACAGATAGATGTGACTTGCCTTGTGGGAGCTGTGAAGTGAATTTGTGTTCTCTACAATAGCACGAGGTGCTCTTAACCACTGAGCTATCTCTGGATCCTAAAATATTCTTTCTTCTAGGCTTTTCCTTACTCTGGTATTCCCTAACCAAGCTTTGTTTACTTTTGGATTACCTTTCCTACTGTTATACCCAGCTTGCACAAATGGGGGACTAGAGGTTCCAAGACACTCCAAACTTCATTATTTGCTTGAATTGTTTGATTTTTATTATTACTTGTGCATGTGTGCAGGCATGTTTGTTTGTGGAGGGAGGCCACAGATCAACTTCAGATTCTTCTTTCAATGCTTTCCTCATTTTTATTATCTTTTTTGAAACAGAGTCTAATTATGTATCTGTAGGTATGGACTAGAAGTTGGTATATAGTTCAGGGTGGTCTTGAACTCATGAATATCCACTTGCCTCTGCTTCCTGAGTCTTGGGATCAAAGATGTATGACATCATGATTGTCTACCTTATTTTTTTGATACAGGATCTCTAATTGAACCTGGAACTCACTTATTCATCTAGGTTATCTGGCCAGCAAGCACCAAGGATCTTTCTGTCATCACCTCTATAGCTCTGGAGTCTAGACATGTGCTACCATGCCCAGTTTTCTTTTGTTTTGTTTTGATTATGGTTGCTAAGGATTGGAGCCTGAGTCCTCAAGCTTGCATGACAAGATTTTTACCGACTGAGCCATCTCTCTACCCTGTTATTAGTTTTAGATGAAAATTTAATATTCTTGAACTTTAGTGGGCCTTGTCTAGTATGTTTTTATTTCATGAATGTGTCCACAAATTGTCAAATGCAACCTCTACAAGGATTTTAGAAAAGTATATTTTTCTTAACTTCTTAAATTCAAAACTCACAAAAGTAGTTTTCATGACAAGTTATAATGATTCACTTGAAAATTATTTTTATGTGAGGAGGAGGGAGCCTTTCTTGTTTCTAAAGACATGGGGAAAGAAACCCTGAGCAAAAGACTATTTTAATGTCTCTGAAAAAAAATAAGAATTTCTGATTGGCTTACCTAGCATGCACAGAGCCCTGAGTTTGAGCCTTGGCATCAAATGGACATCGTGTTGTCTGTAATCACAATACTAGAGAGGTAAAGGCTGAAGTGGCTAGGACATTTTGTTGGCAAAGATGCAGGTCAGAGGTTGTGGACAGCATACACAGTAATACACATTGAGTTAGTCAACAGAGTGGAGAAACCTGGTGGACTGTAACAAATCTTGTCGAAAGCAAGCACAAATAACCGCTCAGCCATCCAGTTCTGTTTACAGAGAGACCCATTTCTCTTGAAATATTTATTATGATGGTCATTAAGGAAGGTCTTCTCAGGTAGTGAATAATTTGAAAACTCATTTACATGCCTTCTTCAGGCTTTCTTAAATAATCTAGGGGAAGAAAGTGGACTTGATATGCTAATGGTTTAGAGCAGCTAGTCTTTGTGTTCAATTGCCTGCTACTGCCTCTCAGGCACCTGTGGGGCCTAGGGAAGAAGAGGCTCCGGGTCAAGGTTAGGTATTATGCACTAATTGTGTTCCTCTTTGCTCTAAATGGTTTTGATATCTTTCTAATTTACTGAGAGGCCAGATGCACTTATTCCATGTGGACCTTATAGTTCAGTAATCAGTGCAACTGCATAAATTATAATTCCCCAATACATACCATTTTAGTTGTTTCTACTATTTTTTTCTTTTTATAGAGTGCAAGGCGCTAGGATAAGCTTGAGTCAAAAAGAGGCATCCATTAGGGTTATTAAAAAAGATGTAATCATTGTACCTGCAGCTTCTCTTCAGAATAATGTATTGTAATATATGAGCTCTTGTTGGCAAAGAGATTTGTGTGAGTTATGAGTCAAATAATTCATTGTCACAGTTTAAAACTTGCTCGAATTTCTTGGCAAGACATAGCTCTCTTTGGGGTTATATATGTTATATTTATAGAATTCGTTGCCTCTGTGCTGGAGTGTAGTTAAAACAACTTTACATCAGGCCAGGAATGTCAGGTAAACTCAGAAACTTAAGCCTAGTCATCCGACAGAAAAATTGTCAGTCTAGTACCATCATGTCCAAACTAACCTGTGTTAAAGAAAAAGATAATAATTAGAAACATAGCATGATTCTGGCATGTTCCAGACCAGTCAGTCTCAGTTAGGGACTCGTATGTTTTGATACTGCAGTCCTGCAGTTAACAACTGGCTTGTGTGTGGTTGTTAGTGCAGTCTTGATTAAGAACAATGATCCATATTAATTGCTTCTTTTGGTTCCTCAACTGGGTAGTATTCTTATACTTTTTAAAAATAGTAATTAACTTGAATGAAGCAAATGTGTTCACAAACTAAATTTCTCATTTGTATGCCATGCATTTGTATCAGGTACATTCTATATCTAAGCATTTTATCCCATAAAGTAGAGGGGACAGCAGTAAGGTTACCAGATAAAATGTGTTCTGAGCACTTAAGTTTGAATTTCAGGTAAGAAATGAAATTTTTAGTATAACTACATCCCAAATACTACATGTGATATACTTACACTAAAAAAATTATTCATTGTTTTTCTGCAATTCAGATTTAATTGGGCATTTTGTATTTCATTTTGCTAAGCTTGATACCCTAGGAGAGTAAACATTGCGGCAGGAATTAGAAATGAATGGAACCACCTAGAATTTAAAAGTGAAAGGGCTGAGGAGACGGCACAGTCAGTAAAGTGCTTTTTCACAAGCACAGAGACCTGAGTAAGGATTCCCCATGAACCATGTAAGAAGCCAGGCATGGTGGTGCACATCTGTAATCCTAGCACTGGGAAGGCAGAGACAAAAAGATTGCTGAACCTTGCTAGCCAGCTATTCTTACCAATTCAGCGAGTTCCAGGTTCAGATAGGCATGCTCTCTGAAAAAAGGTAGAATGGAATAGACCTTAGGTATGACATCTGCTCTACACACACACACACACACACACACACACACACACACTAGCATGTACACACAGACGTGTCTCCATGCATACAGCAAACCCACAAAAATAAACAATTTTGAAAAAAATTAAGAGCAGAAGAAAGTAAAGATGTGTGTTTAATTCATAGTGACTATTCAATAACTATTGTAGAAGCAATGAGATGTGAAGAAAGGAAGGAAGAGTGGGAGGTGGTATATAATACTTGTTACACAATGCAGGTATCATCAGTGGTACTGGTTGCTTGAGGGGTCAGAAGTGGGAAAGCCAGGAACCACTTAGGAACTTAGAATCTGAGTGATGCCTCAAAAGCTTCCTTAGTTAAAGGCAGAAGAGAAAGAAAACACAGTTGTTGTGTAGTGTTTTATTCTTTTGGATTTTGGGGGGGCACCACCCAGTCCCCAAATAAATCACACACGGAGGCTTATTCTTAGTTATGAA
>LOJH01028300.1:1408-12503 GCA_001685095.1 Ellobius talpinus
GATAGATAGATAGATAGATAGATAGATAGATAGATAGATGGGATTTACACATATTTATATATAAATAAGGGAGATTTATTAGAATGACTTACAGGCTGTGGTTTCACTAATCCGACATGGGTGGCTATGAACAGAGAGTCAAAGAATCCAGTTGTTTCTCATCACAAGGCTGGAAGTCTCACCTGATCTTCAATGTATGCCAGAATCCCAAGGAAGTGGGCTCCGATGCCAGTGAAGGAGTGGGCTTGCTAGTGAGGTGAGAACACACAGGCAAAAAGCAAAAGCTTCCTTCTTCCGTGTGCTTAAATAGGCTTCCAGCAGAAGGAGTGGCCCAGATGAAAGGTGTGCTTTCTCACCTCAAGATCTAGATTAAAGGTATGTGTTCCCACCTCAGAGATCCTGATTAGAAGTGATTCTTCCCACTTCAAATGAAGCAAAAATCCCTCACAAGTGTGCCACTCCATTTTCAGGTTTTATTTAATTCCAGCTGACAACCAGAATAGCCATCACACTGTCCTACAAAAATTGTTACAAAGATATTTGATGATCCTGAAGCTACTGACACTGACCCAAAAGGTTAGCAAATCCTATCAGCAGTGCGTTTGGAACAATCTCAAGGGGGCATCTAAGGCCCCATCCTGACACATAAATAAGGGCCCCACCCACCTGAACATATAAAAGTGAACTTTGACTGACATTCAGCCTGGAAGAGGGGACCAATATTTGATGCTTATGGTGTGCACTTTACAGCCTGGGTAGAAGCTTTTCCTACTTGCACAAACAATTAGTTTGGAATTTGCACACACAATACTACCCACAATGATAAGGCTAGGTCAATAGAATAAATAGGGCTTTTTAAATGATACTAGCCAAACATTACTAAGAAACAGACCTCCTTCGACCAGAAACTCTGCCAGTTGTACTGTTTAGGGTGCGTTGTGTACCCTGGAAAAGGAGTTACTATCCTTCTGAGATTATGTCTGGCCTCCCACCTTTGTTTCCAAAGGACTTAGGGCACCTCTGAGATTATGGATGCACACACCTGCTTCCAGCAGTTCTTGAAAGTTCTCGGCTGACACTACACACACACACACACACACACACACACATGTCTAGCCAAGGCTGCTCTGGACCAGGAATGCTCTGTAAGAACTGACCCAGACCAGCCTCTGAAACTGACCATCTCTAAACATCCTGGGGATGGGAGTGATAGCTCAGCTCCTTCTCTGTCTCTTGATGTCCTTCCTGCTCATTTTTATTCTATTTTTATTTGATGAGCATTGGTGCTTTGCCTACACGTATGGCTGTGCGAGGGTGCCAGATCCCCTGGAACTAGAGTCATAAACAGTTGTGAGCTGCTGTGTGGGTGCTGGGAATTGAACCCCGGCCCTCTGGAAGAATAGCCAGCGCTCTTAACCTCTGAGCCATGTTTCAGGTCCCATCCTTCCCGATCTTGATGCACATGGGAACACCCCTACTCAGTCTCTTTGAGCTTGTCACGTAAACTAATCTGGAGATTTTTCCAGGGCATCTCCAACGTCCATCCATATATCTAACTGCCTCCAAGAGGAGTTCTGCATTATCCCCTGGACCAGGCCAGCCACAGAACACCCCTTGGACCACACCATGCTGCCCATGCTTGAAAAACAGACTGTGATTCCATTTGGAGATGGTACCAGTTAGTGACACCTTATAGACAGTGTCCAGCGGACAAAGAATGTCTGGGGGAGCCTATTGACCTTATCTTAAATACTGGTCATATGTGGACTTTGCCACCACAGAAGGTACCTGGAAGGGAGTGCCCACAGAGGGACAAGGAGTTAAGACTGTAACGGGCCCTGGGGGAGGACTAACATGGGAACTGACCACAGAGAAGCCTTTCATGTGGGAAAGCCATGTCTCAAAATGCTGCCTTTAGTAAATGCCATCCATGGGCTTCCTAACCTAGGTCAGGCCTGCCGGATGTGCTCTCAGGCAAGCCAGGTTACTTCTACTGGAGTGGGAAAGACTAGACAAAGCCTAACTTTAAACACAAAAGGGACACGTTTTAACTGGGCCACCTATTCAGTTCATAGGAAAAGCTCAATGTGTAGGAACCAGAAAGGGCTGTACCCGACTTAGTTAAAGGAACAGTAGTTCCGGATGGTACATACTTCTCCTGCCCCCAAGGTATTGACACCTGTACCCAGGAGACAGTCTTCTTGACACGTGACTTAGATGTGCTCCTAGAGAGTGAGGTCCAGTAGTACTTGCATCCCTGAGATTCAAGAAATAAGAAAACGCCTGTACTTTCACTAGTCATGCTGGGAATGGCTCTGGCTGGGACCATGACCGCCAGTGCACTGCAATAGGCATCCAACAAATCCAACACCGCCATCTCTCTACCCAGCTCAAGGAAAAAACAAAGCAAAACAAAAACTATCATTCAGGAAAGCATAGCCACTCAGAAACAGAGAGGTTCTTTTGCAGCAATAGTCCTCCCAAGTCACAGAGGACTAGACGTGAGCGCCACTGGGGGAGGCACATGCGGGGTTTCAAATGAGGACTGCTGGTTTTGTGCTAATCAATCAGGAATAGTATGAGAAAATGCCAAGAGTTATTTAAAGGGATTAAGGGCCAGAGGTGCAGGCGGGAGCTATGGCGACCATACACCAGGAGTATCAACCCATTGCTTCAGGACAGATCCATCAGCTGTTATGAAGGTGAACAGGAGGGAAGGGGTAGAATAAGGCAGGAAAGACCAATTATTAGATGCTGGTTTATTGATCTTTTTAGTGATTTACTTAGAACACTGTTTGGATTGCTCATTTTCAAGCATAACTTCCGTGTGCTCACTCAAATGGACTGACGGGGCAGTGGGGGGCGCAGCTGAAACGATGGGCTGTTGTCTTAACAACCTGCTGACTGTCACATACCCTTCTATGGAATCTTGCTCGCTTGCCCACTCCCGCCTTCTGGGTTTACAGCAGAAAATGAGAATGCAAACCGGACCCGGAAGGAGGCCTTTCAGGAGCTGTCCTGGCTTGGGTCCACCAGCGACATCTCCCATTGTCCACGCTCACTGGCGTTCAGACTCTCTCGCCATCACCACTTCCTCCATTGTCACGTTTCAAAGAGAGCAGAGCAGTTCCTGGGACCTCTCAGGCTGGCTGCGGTCAGCATCAAATGGGAAGCATTACTGCACTTCTGGGAAAGTGCCAACATGAGCTGTGGTTTGAAAGGGACTGAGGGCCAGAAAATTGCAAAATTCTTCTTCTTTTTAAAGAAGAAACTTTTCATTCAATAAAAATTATGAAATTTGAACACACACCTGTCATTCATGAGAAAGTATCTGTTAACAAAGATCAATGCGACAGATGGGCCTTTTATGAAATTTCATTTTTATTGTTTTTATTGAGCTATATATTTTTCTTTGCTCCCTTCCCTTCCTCCCTCTCCCTTTCTATCCTCTCCCATGATCCCCATGCTACACAGGGTTTCTCTATGTAACACTCCTAGCTGTCCTGGAACTAGTTCTTGTAGACCAGGCTGGCCTCAAAATCACACAGATCTGCCCGCCTCTGCCTCCCAAGTGCTGGGATTAAAGGCGTGTGGCACCACCACCCAGCTAAACTGCAAAATTCTTAAGCAAAGGGCTGTGTTTGAGCTGCTGTTGTAGCCTCAAGAAACAGAAGTTTGAGTAAACCTTCTGATTGCCTCTTGTGTTGATGTGTTTGCACCCCCGGTCTAAGGGAGAATCTGGCATTCAAATAGGCAAAGGACCCATTGGGTCCAAGAGCTTCCTCAGACTGGCTCTTCACAGCGCTGTGAGGATTGAGCCTGCGCATGTTTTCCTTAGGAAGCCTAGAAAGTTTGCAAGCCACCTAGAACTGATTTCTCTATCATCACAGATTCCTTTTTAAAGTAAACTTTTACAGATAACTGTAAGTTTAAATGCAGTTTTAGGAAACAGCACAGAAATGTTTCATACAGGTGCCACCCACAATTCCCAAAACTACAATGCAGTGCAAAAATCAGCACATTAACTAAATGAGCACATTTCTCCCCAGCTTCCTCCACAGTGTTCTTTTAGAAGCACACCTTCTCCCCCACCCTCACTGTGGATTCTTTCTGCATTCATCTGGGTGGGGAGGATTAAGTGTCTGCAGTGACCAGAGGACAGCCCTTAGTGTCACTCCTCAGATGTCATCCATCTCTTTATTGTGAGACAGGGCCTCTCACTGACCCAAAACTTGTGAAATAGATCAGGCTGGCTGCTCAGCAAACCCCAGAGATCTGCCTGCCTCTACCAGGCCAGTGCTAGAAACTGTGAGCACATAACTCTATACTCGGCTTTTCTCACATGGTTTCTGGGGGTTGAGTTCGGGTCTTAGAGATAGAAGGCAAGCAATTTACCAACTGAACTCTCTCCCCAGCCTAAACTGACTCTAAATTGACTCTATTTTAAGTTTAAATGAGATGAATATTGTGTAAGTATGAATAAAGCTTGTTTTCTTTCCTCCTCCTCCCATCCTCCCCCTCCTCCTCCTGTTGTGCTAGGGATTGAAACTAGGGCCTTCATGAGCTATGCAAGTAGAATGCTTGTAAATTGTAAGGTTAGGGGCTGGAGAGACGGCTCAGAGGTTAAGAGCAGGGGCTGCTCTTCCAGAGAGATCCTGAGTTCAATTCCCAGCACCCACATGGTGGCTCACAACCACCTGTAATGAGATCTGGTGCCCTCTTCTGGCCTGCAGGGATACACGCAGGCAGAACACTGTATACATAATAAACAAAAAAGAAAAAAAATCTAAGGTTAAAGACCACATGTTAAATCCTATGGGAAAACACAGAATGAAACCCAGTGAAGACTGTGATATTGAGGAACATTTGCTGAGTGGAACTTTACATTACATAGCTACATTCTGCTCAGCTGGGTTTTCTTTTGGGCTTTGAACCAGGAGATCAGAACTAGCAAACAACAAACACACTTGGACCGATTCACCATCCCAGTGATCTTTCTAAGTCCTGAGAAAGTGAAGAGTCTGTCTCCTTCCTGCATGGGAAGCACAGAGGCAGAAAATTTGAAGGTGATAGTGAAGATGAAGGAATTTATTTTTCTCAGGTATTCACTTTCAAAGTACCTAGAAAAGATTTTTTAAAATCCATGATTCCTAGCTATGAGAATGAGCCTCCAGGTCAGACAGGTGTGTCAGGTCCCCAGGACTTCCCAGCCATCACTTCAGAGCATGCTTATCTGGTGGTAAATATTGGACCCGACGTCTTCCTGTTGGGAGATGAAACGAATGCCTTCACCATGATCACAGAGTCTGGTGGGCTATTTTCCCAGGCTTGCTGAGCTCTTGTCCGTGTCCGTTCCCACAGATTTCTTAGACCATGAAAGCCATTCTTCCCACTGAGGGGAGGAGACTTTGTCCCATCCCATGTGCCTGGGTGGGAGTTTGTATAGACAATGGAATAGAACAAAGGTGATAGTTACGTTGCCGGGGGAGGCTGTGGAGCCTTTGGGGTGGGGGACCAAGCTGGAAGGTATGAATCATTCAGGGCAGGAGTGTGCCTGTCTCCTGTCCTGTCTCTGCATCTCATCACGGGCAAGGGACCCACCTGGTCCATTCTGTTCGGAATTCTGCTCAGAGGCGAGGTACCAGGTTATAAGGAAGCCTGGGTCCCAGGCAAGATCCATACATAGGTGTCTGGTGAGGATCCCAGTGAAGAACTTAGTCTTCCCTGACCCCAGACACATGAGACTGTGAACTTCTCAACAATCCCACCCCACCATCTAAAATCTCTTCTCTGAGACCCGGAGAGCACAAAGCAGAAGCCAGCTGCTTCTGCTGCACTGTACTGAGTTTCTACCTCTGCTTTCACGAGTAGGTTCAATGATTAGTATCATACACACACAAGCACACATTCTGGTGATCCTTTTATTTTCACTTGTATACAGTGAAAATGTTACAGATATTGTCATGTTAGAGGACACAGATGCCAGTAGCATCACGTGGAACAGGTGCAGCACAGGGTCCTAGCAGTGCGCATGGAGCTAGCACACACTCATTACTGTACAGCCCTAGCTAGGCAAATCGGTACTATGTTTGCATGCCCCCCAAGGGCTTATGTGTTTGAACACTTGATTCCAAGATGGTAGCACTATTTTGAAGCACCTTTAGGAAGTAAAGCATGGCTGGAGGAAGTAGATCTCTGGGGACCTCAAGGTGTATAAGTTGACCCTGCTTTCTGTCCCATCCTGTCTCTGCTTCCTGACCTGTCCTTACACGAGCATGCAACCTCAAGTTCCTGTTGCCTTGTCTTCCCCTCCTTGATAGACTGTATTCCTCAACCATAAGCCAAAGTAAACCCATCCTTAGGTAGCATCTTTTCAGGTATTTGGTGACAGCAAATGCAGTTTGTGTGCACAAAAGACTATATGGCTTAGAGGAAGACAGCTTCTAGCTGCAGGAAGATGCACGATGCATACCACTGCAGGTCAAGAGACCTATGATCATACTGTGCAGCTCATGTGAGGTGTCAAGAGCTTAGGTGGAATTTGGAGGGACTAAGGACTATGCGACTCAGTAAGCAAAGAGGGTCACTGAGCCCAGGAAAAGGGGAAAATGCATTCCAATTGCCTAGGTTTGCAAGAAGGATGGACGTGTGTATACAGAGGGCCGGAAGAGCAATCGCCAGAAGCCTATGAGTAGCTGGGATGCCAGCACCACCACAGCTTGGCCCAGTCCCCAAGGCCAGGTTGTCTAGAGACAGCTCCTTTTAGACATACAGAAACAAATTGAAAATTAACCTAATCTTTTCAACTGACCCCTCCCCAGGCAACTAGCATTCACTGAGTCATCTTCATATTGGCAGAATGTGTGAGGTATGGACAACAGCCAGTGTCGGTAGCACATTGGGTGACCAGGGTCATCATCAAATGCCTAAGAGCAAACACTAGCAATTTGACATTATCTCTAATGTTATAACTTCTAAATGCAAATATTCTGGGGCTAGAGAGATAGCTCAGTGGCTAAGAGCACCTGCTACTCTTGCAAGGGATCTGGATTAATTTCCCAGCACCCACATGGGAGCTCATAATTTAGTCCAGTTCCAGGGGTTCTCACATCTACTTCTGGCCCCCACAGGCACTGCACCTACATGGTACAAATCCGTACATGCAGGCAAATACACATAAAATAAAAATAGGTAAATCAATCTTTCAAAAATAAATGCAAATATCCTTCAACTCATAAATTATACCTCTAAAATAAATCCCCCCTTTTTTATTTTTGTTTGTTTCTTGTTTTGCTTTGAGACAATGTCTCACAGTGTAGCCCAGGATGGCTTTGAACTCACAGGAGTCCTTCTGACTCAGCTTTCTGAGGATTGGAATGGCAGGCCTGAACCATGACACTTGGCGTCTACAGACTGTGTGAAAACTCCCAGCCTTTGTGGAGGAAATTATAGTATGGGAGGGGTGAGAAACACTGGGAGACACCTAGAAGGTAAGCACCAGAGGGAAACAGATGGCAGGCGCCGCACCTGAGAGCAAGCTGCGACAAAGGTGATTTATGAAGTTGCATCACGGTCCTAAAAAGCTTCTCTGTTAAATATTTGATCCTTGCAGCCAGACCATCTAGAACCAAGACACTTCCACATAAGCTGCCACCTGGCCCCCATGGCGCGCAGTGGTTTTCCATCTCTCTACCCAGCTCTCAGCTGTTAGTGGAAAGGGAAATTCCGCAAGCTGAGAAGCCAGTTTTCAAGAACTGACCTCACAAATGTTCGTGCACTGCCACCTCTCACGGATCTGGGAGGCAGATATGACATGCCAGGTTGACACGTGGGCAGAATGCTTCCTTCCTGAGGTTTTGAGGGGTCCAACCCACACCTCTCTGCTTCACAGGCCACGGGCAGCTCCTGGTCTTCCTTGACTTCTAGAAGCCTACATCATACTAAATCCATCTGTGCTTTTTCCCTGTTTGCCTTCTAAGTCAGGCACTGTGAGACATGAAGAACAATAATAGGTTTGAGGAGACGGGTGAGTCAATAAAGTGTCTACCAAGCAAGGGGGAGAACCTGAGTTTGATACCCAGACTCCCATTAAAGAGCAAGGTGTGTGTTGGTGCACACTTGTAACCCCAGAGCTGAAGATGCAGAGACCAGGAGATCTCTGGGGTAGACGAAGTGAGAAACAGTTTGAAGCAGCAGATCAGGTAATGTCGCCAGCCCTAGACACCACCAAAGCTAAAATCTTCTCTTTTTCTGTTACACAGGGTCCAAATTGGGAACTTTCTGGATTGAATATCAGGACACAGTGACAGAATATTCTACAGGAGTGAAACATCTTATGTGTTTGGAGGGAAAGAAGACAGAGAACCGAGAGCAAAGGAAGTTTCTCTTTTTTAAAGCTTTTTATCTTTTGTTTTTATTTATTCTTATATGTCACAACTATTCTATGTTAGTCACAGAAAGAAACTTAGGCCCTTGCATGGCCTCTCACATCGGCTAAATTGAAGGCGGAACGACTTTCTGGCCAGAATGACCTATTCTAAGCCATAAATTAAAACAATAATGAGGGTTCTGTGATGGTTAAATCTTCATTGTCAACACGGATGATTTAGAAGACTGAGACACAATTCTGTCTGTCTATGAAAGAGTTTAAGACAGGATTTATTGAGGGGGAAAGACTTCCTGAATGTGGACAGCTGGTCTTCAGGGTATGCCAGATTCCCTTAGAAGTAGCCTCTGATACCAGTGAAGCTAGTGAGATCAAGACAAACAGTCAAAGAGCAAACTTCGTTTTTCCATTTCCTCCCACCTCAAAGATCTGGATTAGAAATGGATCTTCCAAACGGGGCATGGTGATGCATGCCTTTAATTCCATCTCTTGGAAGGTGGAGGCAGGTGGATCTCTGAGTTCGAGACCAGCCTGGTCTACAGCGCAAGTTCTAGAACAGCTACCTAGAGAAACCCTGTCTCAAACAAACAAACAAGCAACAACAACAACAACAACAAAAAGAACTGCATCTTTCCCACTTCAAAAGAGCTGACTAAGCAAAAATTTCCTCGCAGGTGTGCCTAACCGTTTCGGGGTTTTAGTTAATTCCAGATATAGTTAAGTTGACAGTCAAGAATAGTTATCACAGCTGGGAAGATGCAAAAGGAAAAATGAGCACTGATGGGAAAAAGAAATAAAAAAGGAAAGGACATGGTTCCTCCTGTGTATGGTGGAGGAGAAGGTTTGCTGTAGATAAGAGGGAGAGCATCGGCAGAGGCGGGGACACCTAGGAGAGTCCAGAGTGCAAATGGACAGACTGAGCTTGGCCACGTGAGGAGAAAGAGGGAGGAAGAGCAAGAGAAGAGCCCCTGAGCCAGAGGACACAAAAGAGTGGCCAAGAGACCAGAAGGGTAGAGGGTAGACAAAAAGGTCCAGGTAACCAAGATGGTTGGATTCTATGGAGAAGGGCACTTGGTGGAAGGCAGTTCAGCCCCTGGGCTGGAGAAGTTTAGGGCAGTACAGTGAGGGATATGCCAGCCAAAAGGACCCTGTACCAGGTAGGGACTGAGGGATGCTGGGAGAAACTGGCAGCTAGGTCCGTTTTGATATGTTACATAGGCACTCAGCCATTTATCCGGGATGGAGACCTAACAAGCAGCAGCACTCATCTGTTGGGGGGATGTTTCTGGAATAAGCACTCTGACACCCGTGAGAGAGGACAAGAGATGTCACCAGTGCACGGAAGCCCCTGAAATGCCTTGATTTATCATGCACAGATCGCATTCTCATTTCGTCCTCTAGAACCACAAAGTGGGGCAGGCAGTCAAGCGAGATTTTACCTAAGCAAAAGAGGCAGTCCCCAGGTTATTAAGGTCAGCAACCCATTTCTTCTGTTGGGGACAGTCAGCTGGTGGTTAAGGCTGTTCCTCCAGGCCATTCTGCTCCAGGTAGCAAGTGAAGTCATGCTTGGTAAGTGGGCAGTAGAAGCAGTGCTTTAAGTAAATCACTAAATAAATAAATAAATAAGTCAGAATCTAATAATCGGGTTTTTTTCTGCTTTATTTACTTCTAAAAAAATCTTTTTGTTTCCCCCTCCCACAGGCACAGTCTTTGTGTCATGATAGATTATTTCCTCAGACTGTGAGCTCCGATCAGGCCTCCCTTCTTTAATCAACTTTATTTGGCCGCAGCAACAAGAAAAAGCGCAAATACAGGCACTGTGCAAAAATGAGCTCCATTTCCTGTTTTGTACTCCAGCTTCCACGAATAAAGTTGAATGAATGTTCTGTCTGCTAAGATGGGTTTTTATATTTGTTTAATTTTTTGTTTTTATAAATTGCCTTCCTTTTTTCTCTTCTTGTTTTCTTTTACTTTTTACTGGGTCCTCATATAACCCAGACTGATCTCAAACTCAATACATAATGGAGGATGACCTTGAATTCCTGACCTTCTGGTCTCCATCTACCCCCACCTCACCCCCATGCTTGGAAAACAGGTTTGCACCACCATGGCTAGCTGGACTTTCTAAAATTATATTATATTACGTTCAGAAATGAAAATTAAACTTCTTTCAGTTGAGAAATTCTTAGGAAATATAGGAACCTAGTGCAAGTTTCAAACTGGGACAAAGGGCTGAGGTACCTCTTTAGCACAGAAAAGTGGACCTGGCCCCCAGGTCCTCCCAGCATCCCTCAGTCCCTACCAGTTTACTGGCACACCCCACGCTCTACCCTAAACTCTTCAGCCCAGAGACTGGGTTGCCTTTCCCTATATATTCCAGTCATTTTGGTTATCCATCCTCTTTTGGGCCTCCTGGCTGCTGCATCTAGTTCCTCCCTCTTTTCACATAGCTTAGGACCACGTCCACTCTGGACTCTCCAAGATGTCTCTGTCTCTGGCTGTGCTCTCCCACATATCTAGAATAAACTTTCTCCTCTACCAAACCTAAGAGCATTCATGTCCTTGTCCTTCATTATTTCTTTTTTTTCAGTCACTTTTCAACAGTGATTAATGTTTTCACTGTGACCCATGTGATTGTGCAGTGACATAGGTCTCCAGTGTGATCTGCTCAATTGTGCAGTGACATAGGTCTCCAGTGTGATCTGCTCA
>LOJH01028302.1:0-17779 GCA_001685095.1 Ellobius talpinus
GGCAGCTGTCTCTGCCTGGGACTGGCTGCTCCCAGAGCCTTCTGCCTGCCGCCAGGTAGCCCGCTACCACCGCTCAGGCCACCACAGCCATCTCTGCCTGGGACTGGCTGCTCTCAGGGCCCGCTGTCAGCTGCCACATGGCCTGCTGCCACCATTTGGGACCTACAGCATTTCTGCTGCCTACTGCCACTGGGGATCTGGCAGAAATATTTTTAAAAAATCATAAAAGTTGTACTTTGGGACAAAAGAGAAATCAGTTTGGTGAGCAGCTAGCTCATCTGCCACTTGGAACGCCTAAAAATATATGCCCATTTTTGTAGTGTCTGGCCAAATGAGGAAGTTTATTCTAAGGCTGAGAAAATTCATGGTCCACAAACTAATGTGAACTATGCATTCTGACTATATTGACTTGACCTAGAATGTTGGTGTTTGAGCACAACTTTGAAATACCTGCCTTGGTCACTTTTGTCTTGTACTCTCTGTAAGGGTGCTTAAGGGATATTGGTAAATTATTAGAAATAAGGTGTTTGTTGGAGGTATGTGCTTTGTGAATTTATCAGAAGTTAAACAGAGATTAACATACAAATCAATTTAATTGAATGTATTTAGGTAACTGTAATATTTAAATATTTATCATTTGTGAAGGTCATTTTTATTTTCCTAATAAGTGACAATTAAGATTCATTAATTTTGCCAGGTGGTGGTGGCCCACACCTCTAATCCTTAATCTCAAAGCAGAGACAGGTGGATCTCTGAGCTCAGGGACAGCCTGGTCTATAGACTGAGTTCCAGGATAGCCAGGGTTACACAGTAAAATCCTGTTTCAAAACACAAAAACAAACCAAAACAGATTTCATTAACTTCGTGAAGGAAAAAATTTTGAGATTAAATTCAAGGAAAAATCATCAAACTGAAATATTAATTACAATTTTGCCTATTAGCTAGTTATTGTATTTGTGTTACTCGTGGTTAGCCTTGTCTCTTAAACAGCTATGACTTCCTTTAGTCTTAGGAAGCTTTCCTTGTATTTGCTGGGATTAAAGACATGCCACCACTGCCTGGTGAATCCATATTATTTTATAAGCGTTAAATTTTATACATCATAAATAATTTTGCTTCTCATATTTCTATATTATCTCACTTTTTAACTAAATTCAAAATGACATGATATTTCAATTCTCCTAGGACCGAGCACATAGAATTGGACAAACGAAGACTGTCCGAGTATTTCGCTTTATAACTGATAACACTGTAGAAGAAAGAATAGTAGAACGTGCCGAGATGAAACTCAGACTGGATTCGATAG
This sequence comes from Ellobius talpinus, assembly GCA_001685095.1. Taxonomy (NCBI): domain Eukaryota; kingdom Metazoa; phylum Chordata; class Mammalia; order Rodentia; family Cricetidae; genus Ellobius; species Ellobius talpinus. Next base: position 1,307 of record LOJH01028302.1, read on the forward strand.
TCATTCAACAAGGTGAGGCCTAGAACTTTCAGATAATTCCCTACATTGCATTGACAGCAACATGTTTCTGTCTGATGGTTTCTTAGAGATTTTAAGCACCTGGAGTCCAGCTAGCAGCCAAGATGGCTTATATTCCAGATATTTTAAACTTTAATTTTGTTATTAAGAAGTAGATTTTAAACTTGGGTAAGTTGATTTTAGTATTTGCTAGCTAACAGTTTCTGCTTGAGCCTCAAATTTCACTTAAGTGGAAATAAAAGTAATGTTTAGAATTTTTTAAGCATTAAATCGGGTAATATATAAAGTGTATGACATTTAGCAGATTGACAAGCACCGAGGGATACTGAAGAAATGAAAGGCACAAGGTGTTTTACTTTTTTCTTATCTGGAACTATGCCAGGCACTGTTCTTACTGCTAAGACTAAAGCAACATGTGGACCAGGCATGCTTATTTTCAAGGAACTTTAAAATTTAGTAGGAGAGACACTTTTGACTAGACACAGGACTACAGGGAGTTGGCTCGATTGAGGGGGACTTCAAGTTCTGGTATCAGATCAGCCTTTTGAAATACATACTTTGCCTGTATTTGTGAAAACACAAATTAAGATTGACTAAATTCCTACCTCTTGAAGATCTTTATTTAATTTATTAATGTTGTATTCCTTTCTGTGATCAAACAATTTTCAAAAGCTTTGGGTTCATATCTAGATTTTTTTTGGAGGTAGGGGTGGAGTAGGGAGACAGGGCTTTCTGTATAGTAGCCTTAACTAGTCTAGACTTTGCTAAATAGACTAGACTGGCCTTGAACTCACAACAGTTTTCCTACCTCTGCTTTCCCAGTATTGGGATTAAAGGCACCTGTTCTTATATAAAATCAAAACACAGTGAAGATATGTATTTCTGTTTCTAAGAAAAAGCTGACTTGGAAAGATGAGCAATACCATCTTTCTGATAGGATATTTCTTGTTTATGTTTACAAATGTTAAAATTTGTAAGACTCCCTCTTTGATTTTCTGTTTGTTTTTGAGACAGGGACTCACTACATAACTGACTGTCCTGGAACTCACTATGTAAACCAGGCTGGCCTCGAACTCATAGCCACGCCTGCCTCTGCCTCCCAAGTGCTGGGATTAAATACATGCACCACTTTGCTCAGCAACTTGATTTTCAAATATCTCAAATACTATGAAAAACATTTTATTGAGACAGTACATAGTAGATAACGTTATATAATATGTAAGCTTTAGAAATATTTCAAAACTTAACCAGCCGAAAAATGTGGCATTAAGTTTAATGCACTAGTGAGTTTGATCACTTGTAAATTACTAGTAAACAGAAATGGGGTAAAACTGTAAGAGTGATATTGCTTCTAACATTTAAAAATTTAACTTTATAGTAAAAAATTATCACACAACACAATTTTTAATTAAAACTTAAAGTTAATACAACACAATCTCCCCCTATCCCCCAGGGAGGCTTGTAGATCAGAACCTGAACAAAATTGGGAAAGATGAAATGCTTCAAATGATTCGACATGGGGCCACACATGTTTTTGCCTCAAAAGAAAGTGAAATCACTGATGAAGATATTGATGGTATTTTGGAAAGGGGTGCAAAGAAGGTAAGAAGATAAATGGTAAATGTTAATGGCTTGTAACAGAAATAGTTTACAAATAAACTGACAGCCTGCCTGCCCATTTAACTCATTTAAGGGGAAGTTTTTTGGTTGTCGATTAAGGAAGAGAACAGTCAGAGGCATCTGGAGGCGTCCAGAGCAGAGAAAGTAGACTGAACATGGCCAGGGCTGGAGGAGTAGCAGAGTAGAGAAAGCATAGTGAAAAATAGCAGGAACTGAAGAGGAGAGTGGTGAAAAGAGCTAGGCTGTAAGAAGGATGAGTAACTGGTAGGAAGGAAGCTGAGAAACTGGAGTTAACATAGGGGAGGAGCTAGCAAGGTAGCATGGACTTTGAAATGTTTGATACTTGTGATACTGAGGGAGCCTGGAGGCCAGCATGTACTTTGATATGCTGAAAGGTGCCACAGGTAGGGGACTGCCAGAGGTAAGGGAAATGACTCCCTTTGGTAGCTGGAACTGGCTTGACAAGTTCCTGAGGAATGCTGGCTTTTATCTACCTGTCTGTAGTTCAGATTGGTCTCATTTCTGGATATTTGGATGTCTTTTGAAGTTTGGAAAATTCAAGCTTTCTTTGGACCTGAGAGTTTAGACCAAAACTACTTGAGAAAATACTTCCTCAGTTATGATCTTTTGTTAAAAAAATATTTTATGTGCATGGGTGTATGTGCATCACAGTGTACTTGTTACCCAAGGAGGCAAGAAGAAGCCATTGGATCCCCTGGAACTGGAGTTAAATATAGTTGTGGGCTGTCTTGTGAATTGAACCAGGTTATCTGGAAGAACAACAAGTGCTCTTAACTGCTAAACCATCTCTAGCCCCAAAAGGCTAATCTGTTTTGATTAAAGGTCTTGAGATTATTTTCCTTTCAATAAAATGAGTTTTTTGTTTTTATTTTTTCTGTGTAGACTGCAGAGATGAATGAAAAGCTCTCCAAGATGGGTGAGAGCTCGCTTAGGAATTTTACAATGGATACGGAGTCTAGTGTTTATAACTTTGAAGGAGAAGACTACAGAGAGAAACAGAAGGTATTTATTTCAGAATGGAGTTTTACTGAAACCTTGGAGGCTTGTGTTAGTTGTGAGACTTTGTAAGTATTGTTTCAAACAACAACCAGTTTTGTTTATTCACAGCTTAGGTATTTCATTGTGTAAGTAGTGTTTTAGCATGTAAACTCTGATTTGTTTGCTTGCTTGCTTACTTATTTGGGGTCTTACCACTACCCCGAATACCCATCTGTGCTTTATACTTGAAGGTAGCCTTGAACTCTCTTGATCCTCCTGCCTTTATGTCCCTAATGCTGGCTTTACACACTATACTAGTTCGGGAGTGTTTTTAATGTATCTGATAAGTTTGTTACATACTGTTACTGAAAGTGTTATTGTATGGGGTTAGTATAATTGGGGATATTTGAAAGTTAACTAAGTGCCAATAAAAAGGCCACAGCCTATTTTTCATGAAATTTGAATTGATTGGTAATTAAAATGATTTCATTTTATTAGTAATATTTGCTACTACAGAGAAAAATTGAAAATTCGATACAGAAGAAATATTTTACTTAGCATAGTTTTCTAAGAAAGTTATATTTATTTTTTTCTACTTATTTGTGCTGTAGCATATATTCTATAGTATTACAGATTTTGTTTTGTGTTTTAATTACATAGTATAAGAAATACTGTAGTCCTCACCTCTATAGAATTTATAGTCTGGCATATAAATCACTACTGTGTATAGTGAAATGAGTGATTTGAATTATTTCCCACTTCCTAGATTGCATTCACAGAGTGGATTGAACCACCTAAACGAGAAAGGAAAGCCAATTATGCTGTTGACGCGTATTTCAGGGAGGCTCTTCGTGTTAGTGAACCTAAAGCACCCAAGGTAGAGTGACAACTTGGAAATATTAAAATATCTTATAAATTAAGTTGTTTTATCAGATTCTTAAAACAAAATGAAGTAGAGAAATATGTTTTGTATGATTTTTGAATTTATTTAAATTTTGATTAATTTTTATTAAAAGGTGAATTCTGTTCCTTGGAGAATTAGTTGTCATGGTTTAGGAAATGACTTATTATGAATGCGTGTGAGTTTGTATTTATTTTTTAATGGACAATACTGTTTTTATTTTTCTTAGGCACCCCGACCTCCAAAACAACCAAATGTTCAGGATTTCCAGTTCTTTCCTCCACGTTTATTTGAATTACTGGAAAAAGAAATTCTGTATTACAGGAAAACTATCGGGTACAAGGTGATTGAAATTCTTCTCTACATATTTTCTACTCAGAAACTCTTAAGAGCACACTACTTAGTGACATTTGCTTAACTAAGTGAGCCTAGTAGGAAATAATGGTATTTGCTGTGCTCCAGTTTTATGTGTTCAGTATTGCACTTCAGAGTTTTCATTGAAAAGAAATTTCATGTGTAATAATTTTTAAATAGAATATTGGAAATCAGGATATGTTTAGTTTCATGGCTATGCTGAAAATGTGAAGTGTTAATTTGTTAAGAATTTAGTCTGTTAAGCCCTTAAATACACCAGTTGATGACATTGGAAAACATCTGTTAGGTGCCTCGGAGTCCTGACCTACCTAACGCAGCACAGGCACAGAAAGAAGAACAACTTAAAATTGATGAAGCGGAGCCCCTTAATGATGAGGAGCTAGAGGAAAAAGAGAAGCTTCTGACACAGGTATGACCTTGGATTAACACAGTTATATTGTAAAGTACTGTTTTAGGTATGTTGAGACATACATAGTGCAAGTTTCTGTTTTCAAAGAGAATAATTAGTGGGGGACTAGCAGTATAACCCAGCACTGGACTGCTTCCCTAGCATATGTGGTATTCTGGGTCTAATCCCCAGCACTATGAATAAGAGGGAGGATAATTAAACATGGGGAACTTGAACACATGCTGCATTTTGATTTTCATTACTAGTTGAGGTTAAAACTACAGTAGAGTTGGTATTCTTTAGAACTTATTTTCAGTATTGCTAGCTTTCTGTGAGTTCTAAGTTTTCTCAGTTACAAATTTCTATTTGGTACTTGATTTAAAACACTTTTAAATTTTAATATTCACTGTACTTAGTACTGTACTACATAAGGATACTTTTATACCAACTATACGTCATATTTTGAGCACGTTCTTCCCCATATACCTCCCACCCTCCATTTTCTCTTTCTACCCTGTTAGTCCTTTTTGTTCCTTTTTCTCTTCTGCATTTGTGTCAATATACATGAATAATTTTAGGTGTCTATAAAAATCTAGATGCAACAAATGAGAATATATACATTGTTTGGTGTTGGCTTCATTCACTTAGAAGATTATCTCCAGCTGCATCCATGTTTTTGTAAACAGTGTAACTTGTTTATGGCTGAAAAAATTTCCACACACTGCTTGTTCTACATTCTCATTATTTCTGTAGTTGGACAGCTATGTTGGTCCTATAACTTAGCTCTTGAGAATGATTGCTGAATAAAATAAACATTGATTTACAAGTATCTCAGACATAATGACTTTGAGTCTTGGGTAAAAGAACTGCCATACAGAGGGTTGGAGAGATGACTCAGGTTACAACATTTGTTCTTGCAGAGGACCAGGGTTTGATTCATAACCCCCACATGGCAATTCACATGTCCACAACTCCAGTTCCAGGATATATATAATATAGGCATACATTTGTGCAAAAACTTAGACATATAAAATTAAGTTTTAAAAACCTGTATTGGCTTCTGTAGTAGCAGAACTAGTTTAAAGTCCTACCAGCAGCATATAATGGTTTCTTTTTGTTCACATCCTTGGCAGTACTTGATATTTTCTTCATGATTGCCATTCTGATGTGAGACAAAATTACAATGGCATTTTAATTTTTATTTCTCTGATGACTAGCAGAGTTGGATAGTTTATATATGTTCATAGTACATTTGTATTGATACATATGTTATGTTCATTAATCATTTATATTTCATTTTCTGAAGGCAGTTTATTTCCTTAGCCCTTTACTTAATAGGGTTCTTTAAGTTTTGGGGTTTAAGTATTTTAAGTTCTTTGTATATTCTAGATATTAATCCTCTGTCAGATGTATGCTACTTAACATTATTAAAGCATTCTTTGGGGTTCAAATCTTTGAAAATTCAGTCTTATAATTTTGGTTGTGAACCTAGCCTTAATGGTTGAGCCATTTCTCCAGCCTGAGAATCTTGACTTTAACCTACCCATTTTTAAAAATTAAATTTATTGTTTGACAATCATACACACATAATGCATTCCGACAACTGTTGCTTCCAACATTTCTCTCTAATCCTTTCTGCCACTGTCAAACCCCACCCCAGTCCCATAGTTGTCACCCACTGATCTGTTTGTGTTAGTATGGGTGGGGAACTATCCATTGGAACATGGTGGTTTTACTAGTGGCTGCACCATTGAACGAACACATCCCCTCTGCTTGTCTTAGCAACCATAGATAGCCAGTACCCCAATGATGATAGAGCCCTATGGTCTCCTCCATTACTGAATACCGACAGGGCCAGTCTTGTGCAGGTTTAGTGCAAACAGCTGCAACTGCCATTAGTTCATGATTATGATGGCCATTTTATGCACAGAAGGTAACATTTCACCGCTCTCCTCCTTGTCATCCAACTTTTACATCCTTTCTGTCCCCTTTTCTGTGATATTCCCTGTAGTATGATAGTACTTCTGGCACTATGTAGGCCAGCCAGCAGGAAGGAAGCTTCCAGTTGAGTTCCAACTTGAGTTCTCTACCTTGTAACCAAATGGTGTGCTGTCTTCAGTAATCGGTTCTCATATTCTAGTTGTGGTGGGCAACCAGGAACAGTGGCAGTAGCCTGTGTTGTTCGGGATTTCTCAGCCTTCTTGACCAACAATTTATAAGGAGGTATCACATCTGGTAATAGTTTTGTTTGATCTTCATGACTTCTGGGATCAGCCACCCATGTAGAGTACCTTTGTATAAATATTATATATATACATACATATATGTATGTGTACTCGTGTTCATGTATGTGGACAATTTGAGGAAGTCAATTCTTTGTACCATGTAGATTCTGGGGACTGAAGATTGAATTCAAGTCATCAGGCTTGGCTGCAGGGACCTTTGCATGCTATATGACCTCACTGGCTCTTTATTAAATAGCGTTTCATAGGGTGTAGCATGTAGAGTAGTAGGTTCCATCTGACTTCTTATATCCTAGTTTTGGTTGACCCTTTCCCTCCTGTTTCTCCTTTCTCCTGACCCTCTTTTCCCATCTAATCCTTGCCCCAATGTCTCCTTTCACTTTCACTTCATGTGCTCCATCTTTTAAACTTTATTTTTCTTGCATTTTTCTACTTGTTCATTTTTACTATCTGTTACTTACTTTTCCTCCCAAACTCCTAATAGTATTTCAAAGCTAAAAAAAAAGTGTCATTGGACCTTTTCATGCAGCATTCCTTACTGTTTCCATTTAGGGTTAGTTACTCAGGCTTCCGAATAATCCAAAATGTACTGGTAAAAGAGCATACATGAAAAGTAATGACTCCAAAACTTTTTGTCAAGATAAAGTAAGAGTTGTTTTCTATAATACCAAATGCATTTGTAAGTGTAGTAGCATTATTTTCTAAATTTAATGTGCGTGATTAAATATTTTGCTTATTGCTTTTTAGGGGTTTACTAATTGGAATAAGAGAGATTTTAACCAGTTTATCAAAGCTAATGAGAAGTGGGGTCGTGATGATATTGAAAATATAGCCAGAGAAGTAGAAGGAAAAACTCCAGAAGAAGTCATTGAATACTCAGGTAATACTTTCCTATTTTAATATAGGAATGTTACCGCTTTTTGAGAGTTCAATAGAGGTTTTTTTTTTGAAGCTTCCTGTTTTCTTTTTTATATTTTCCCCTTTCCTCCATTTATTCTGGTTTATCTGCTTACAGCCGTGTTCTGGGAAAGATGTAATGAACTTCAGGACATAGAGAAGATTATGGCTCAGATTGAAAGGGGAGAGGCAAGAATTCAAAGAAGAATAAGTATCAAGAAAGCACTAGATACAAAGGTACTTTGTATATTCATAAGTATAGGAGCTAGTATAACTATTCTGAATATGACGAGGTAACCATGTTAAAGAAAAAGAAATTACTGTAAATTTCTTTAAAAAACAACAAAAACTTAACTTTTGTTAAAACAATATTTTACCCGAATATTATTTTGATAACCTAGTTTAAAAGTGCTGGACTCAGGTTCTGCCTAAGTGGTGTCAGAAAGCTTAGGCCTACATCATTTCTGTAAAGTACCACAGGACAAAGGGCAGAAGAGGCATGCTACCCAGATGGAAAAACATTTATGGATAATAATAGTAAGGCTAGCTCGGTGGTGATGGTGGATGCCTTTAATCCCAGCACTTGGGAGGCTGAGACAGTTGGATCTCTGAATTTGAGGCCAGCCTGGTCTACAAAGCGAGTGCCAGGGCTACACAGAGAAACCCTGTTTGGCAAAACCAAAACAAACAAAAATTATAGTAAGGATGAAGTAAGTTTGCAGTATGGGTTGCATAGGACTTGTGTTTTATATAATATCTATAAAATATAACTTTCATAGATTGGACGGTACAAAGCACCCTTTCATCAGCTAAGAATATCATATGGTACTAACAAAGGGAAAAACTATACTGAAGAAGAGGATCGTTTTCTTATTTGTATGCTGCACAAGCTTGGATTTGACAAGGAAAATGTTTATGATGAGTTACGCCAATGCATTCGAAACTCCCCTCAGTTCAGATTTGATTGGTTTCTCAAGTCCAGAACTGCAATGGTAAGTGTCCAAGGTTTTTTTCTAAAATGCAGCAGAGTTCAGAATAAGTATATTCAGTGTTTTGACTTTTTAAAAATATCCTTGAAGTAGATTTTTACTTAGTTTCAGAAATTAAATAATTTTCTCTATTTTTCTCTGTCACAGTTTGAACATTTAGAGGTAATTTGAAAACGTTGTCTCCTCCTTTAATGTTGTGTGTTTTAATGTTGCCTTATACAATAATAGGACTAGTTTTTGCTACTAGTTTTAGTGAGGTTCTAAGTGAGGAGAAATGCTGCCATCAAGTTCACCTGAGCATGATGACTTTGGGTTTGCAAGTGGACAGTTCTGTAGAGAAAAGTGTTCTTCAGGCATCCATCTGTCCATCAGGATGCTGGCTCTGGGCTCTTTTAAAACAGCGGATTGGCACAGAACAATACTCCTTATACTGACAGGGTTTAGTTTGTTCTGTCTGTGTACTTCTAACATCTTCAAATTAGATTTCAAGAAAGTTTAGTTTTGGATTGCTTTTCTGTATTTCATCTTTGACCTGTGTTAGAGTAATGAACGTACAAAGATTGAGTATTCTTAAGTTTAGAACATACAGGTGTAGGCAAAGGATATGTATTTGAAATATCTTCCTAGTATGCGTAGCCATGGATAGTTTGTGGTATTTTCACAATTCAGTACTGAAAATACATTTTTTTCACTAGATGTAAAGAAGTGCAGTTTATATAGATATATTATGTAAATATATAGTTGGTTGAAAGATTCTGCTGATAATAAAGTCTCCTATGTTTTTTATGTAAGGTGCTGCTTTTACATATATAGTTATAAGGAATAATTTTATTATAACAGTAATGAGGTAGTGCCACATAACTAACACATTAACCAGTTCTGAAACTGCCTTCCTAATACGCTGTTAAGGCACACAGAATAATCAAATATTGTGATAAAAGGTTGAGGCATAATTTTTGTCCAGGAGTTCACAGGATTCAGTGTGAAGCAGTATGTGTGCTGTGTGCACCTGTTAAAGGCATGGTGCAGCGCATCAGTGGTCTGTGTGTTGCACTATACTTTTTAAAGGGAACACAACTTTGTTGATTGTCTTTTACCTCTGTTATTGAAAATATTTCTAAGTCATGCATAGAGTTTCTACTAAGTAGTTCAAAATTACTGTTTTGTTTTTTGAGATAAGGTTTCTTTGTGTAACCTTGGCTATCCTGGTTGACTGGACTGGCCTCAAACTCACAGGGATCCACCTGCCTCTGTCTCCAGAATGCTGGGGTTAAAGTTGTGCCACACGCCACACTACCTGGCATTCAGACTTATTTTTACTGTAGTTGTCTGTGTGGAAGTCTTACTTTTAATATAAGAGATTAAATAAACAAAACACTTGGTCTGTAAGGAAATGTACTGCTAGCAATTAGTGATGCAGATGGATTTTGCCTCACAAAGTATTACATATTGGTAGAGAAAGGAGGAAGACAAAACTCATCATGGACTTTGTAGCTCTGTGAATATTACTGCCATAAAATACGATGATAATGCTTTTAAAGAAAAGATTCTTTTCATATCTTAAGTTCTAGGTGATTTTGTTTTTGAATTCTGTATGTTAACCTTTAAATATAAGTAGTCCAGTGTTCCTAGGCATAATTATTGCATATGTTAGATGTTCATTTTTGCTGCATTAGTACCTAAATGATCAATGGAGGAATGATTTATGAAGAATATACACTAGTATGGAGCTTTACTGTTTATCAGTATTTATCTGTCTATTGGCTACTGCTACTGAGTATGTTCTTCCAGCTATGTTAGTGCAGCTTTAAAGAATGAAGAAATATTAAGTATTTGCTTTGCTTTTTATATTCTCATAGTATGGTCTGTAAGTAAAAATTAACTTCTTTTTGCTTGTTTTTATTAATCTGTTGGGAGTATATGGGTGATTTTTCTATTTGTTAAAACATACCTTTATTTAGATATTGAAGTTCTGACAATATGTAGTTAGAAATAACAAGTTTACCATGTATATTTACAATGCAGGAGCTCCAGAGGAGATGTAATACTTTAATTACTTTGATTGAAAGAGAAAATATGGAACTAGAAGAAAAGGAGAAGGCAGAGAAAAAGAAAAGAGGACCAAAGCCTTCGGTGAGTATTTATAAATATGTAAAATATATAGATATATGTGAGTGATGCAGTTTTGGGTGTGTGTGTGTGTGTGTGTTACGCATATATATGTGTGTGTGGAAGTACTTTGTGAGGCAGAAGTTGACAATCAGTTAAGCCACCTTATTTTTTGAGAAAAAAGTCTCAACTGAATTTGTAGCTTGCCATTCTGTCTAGGCTGGTTGTCCTATGCACCTCTTCTCCCTCTAGCCCCCATACCCTAATTGTTGGGGTTGTCTGTGTTTTGATGAGTTTCGTGGCTCCGAGCTCAGGTCCACGTGCTTTCATGAGAAGTATTTACCCACTAAACTCCATCTCCAGAAAACCCACCACTACCACTTACCCTTCAAAGTATATGAACACTGTTCTATTATGTTTGGTTTTGTCTTTTTTCTTTGTAAATAATACATTTCAGTTACCTGAAAACATAAACTGATCTTCATGCACTCCACATGGAAAAGCATGTCTTCTGATTACCAAGAGTGCACACTTGTTATTTTTGTTTGTTTTGAGACAGGGTTTCTCTGGTAGGTCTGCCTATCCTAGAACTTGCTCAGTAGACCATGCTGGCCTCTAACTTACGGAGACCCACCTGTCTCTGCCTCCCAAGTACCAGGATTAAAGGCATGCACCATCAACTGCCAGGCTTTACTTGTTTTTATTTTTGAAATTTTAGGAGACTTCAAGGAATATTAGGAAAACAATAGCTTTACCACCTGTCTTAGAAATGTGTTAGCAATTTGAATGTATTTCAGGAGGAAGTTGGCATCTTGTTATTAGTAATGGTAAAATATTTGGAGAATTGATAGTGGTTTTGAAAGATTTGTTGTGTAGCCCTGGAGAAAAGTCCCCTGTCATGTTAGTTAGCTACTAATGTGGTACAACGTGTGTGAGAATATATTTAATGTTCATATTAGTTTAGTCTTGTCATGAGAACTGATTGTTGTGTTTGTTTATAGACACAGAAGCGTAAAATGGATGGTGCCCCTGATGGTCGAGGAAGAAAAAAGAAGCTGAAACTATGAAAGCATATTTGTCTTCTAATCACTAAACTAGTAGTTCTTTAATTTACGGGTCTTCATAAGATGTGCTGTACAGTGCTCAACTGTTATGTCATTCAAAGACATCAGCTCCATCTGCTTACTGAGCTAGAAACATAGGATGTAGTCTCACTTTTTTAAATGCAACAGCTGTGCTGAAATTTTTTATTATTAACATTTGAAGTAATAAAACAGGCTTCATTTATTAATAAATGTTTCATTTGGTTTATTTTTCTATTTTCATTTGTAATGATTGTGGCTTTTTATTGGCTACAACTCTAACACTTAAAACACGCAAACAAGTAAGAAATATGACAAAGAACATTTGTCCCTTCAAGACTTCACTTATTCTTTGCCTTTGACTTTTTTTTTTGGTAGTACTATTGAGTCTCATCTGGAAAGACTGTGTAAATTGCATTCTTGCTTATTATAGATGGGGGAAGGCAAGACAAGTTATAATTTCTATGTGTATTTCTGTTATGCTTTCTGTTTCTGTGGTTCTGAGGTGAGTGTGCCCTGTTCCATTGGATGAATGCCTTTTTAGTTGTATAGCCAAAGACATTTAGTATTTCCTGGTTCTTGAAGGTAGTGTATTATTTTGTAGCAGGAATTTTTTTTGTTGTTTTTAAGTATTTGGTAAATATTTTAACAAACGGGCTGCAACAGCCACAACGTAGATAATGTCAGAAGTAAGGTGATTTTTTTTTAAATTTGAATGACCCAGCCAAAATGAGTTGTGAATCTGTCTTATTGTTACAATACTAATAGAATATACCCTCCAGTTTATAGTATTTTTTGAGTTTTTAGAGTAAATGAAAATTTTATTTTATTATATTTTAAAATAACTTCTAAAGTCTTAGTAGCAAGATGGAGTGTAATTCCAATTTTTATTTTCTATGGAATAGACTTGCTAACTGGAGACCCTGAAGCAGGAATACCCAGAGGCCTTTATGTGCTACGCATCATTTGTATAAAGTTTTATATGTGCAAATTGGGTACATAAGCAGTTCTCCATTTTTCTAAGGGAATGCAATAAATGTAGCATCGTGAATAAATATAACTTTTATAATCCTTAAAGTGGTCTTTTCTTTCCATCTCTTTGAAATTTTTTCCTTATTATTTAACTTCAACCTTTTCCCCTTAAGAGATAGTCTGTTTTTCTGAGAGCTCTTCCTCTGAAACTTAGTTTTCCTCTGCACTCGAGTCCCTGAAAAGAATGCTGTCCATGCTGCGATTACCTTGTTTTCCACATGTAAGATTGCTGATGTGTATGTTATGCATTGGTCTGTGGGATATTGTAGAGTAATTTGAATTCTTTTCAGGCTTCCCCTAAGTTGGTTAATAACATTAGATGTAGCCTCATTTTGGAAGAAATCATTGAAAAAAATTTAAGATTGAAGAAAACTATAAAGGTCACAAAGTGAAGTTTGAAAAACGAAGAGAAATTGGGAAGTGTTCTGCAGTGGAAGGAGCTGAATTGAGCGTGATGTACTTGTTGACCTGGATATTTAAATATAAAAGAACAACAAAGGGAAATCTTAAGTTAAAAAAATTGTGGAAGATACTAGCCAAGTTTAGCATTGTGATTTAGCCAGTGCTGGGGGATTGCTTTAGGGCCCATTTGGATAGCATGTCACGCTCCTCTGGAAGGAAGAGAGTACTCTGATCCTGAACTATCTCTGTCTTAAAAGTGGAACTGATGAAGACAGAATGGGAAGCCACACTGCAAATTGTTACAGTGGTGATGATGACTGAAGCAAAACCAGAGCCCCAGAGGTCTGTTCCCCACAGTGTAAGGAACATTTATGTCGTTGGGAAGACAGCTGTGCTAACAAGATGCAATCAATATAAATGTTAATTTCAAAATGATAGTGTAAAAATTATTACTGTCCTTTTACTTGGGAGTACTTCGTAATAGATTTTAACTTTGCTTAATTTATGGTTGTCATAGTACATACTTTTGATGTCAGCACTCAGGAATCTGGTGAATTTGAGGCCATCATGGGCTACAGAGACCCTGCTCCAAAAACAAAGTGCTTGGTTTTTATACAAAATCAGTTATTAATTTGTTAGCATATTTTAAATAACTGTTCTTTCAAATAGAACCCAATGCAGTTTCGCATTCCGCGTTGACAGTATTTTAAAGTTAGTTGTATGTCAACTACTTTTCCTTTAGAGATCTGCTTATCAGCAATAAAGAGGTTTAGATACAGTAACAGTTGGGGAAACATTTGTAATTCCCATTTCTGAGAAGCCTCTAACCCTTAACAGTTTGCTGCTCAATTTTTCTCTACAACAGTAAGTTCTGTAAGTAGAACAAGGTTTAGAAAATTGAAAAAGCTTGATGTTCACAAGTAAAATAATGGACTTTCTTCAGGAATACAGTTTACTCTGACTTGAAGGAAGTGCCACCCCAAGTCTGGTATTTTGACAGTCCCTTCTGGACCTAGACTGACACACTCTGAGACCTTCATCTGGGTGCTGGTAAGAAAGGCAGACTTGGAACTTGTGCTGAACAGGATCGATACTGCACCAAGATCTTCAGAGGTGTTTTGTATAGGAAATTGAAAAAGCAATGCTTCAAAGTATCTTGCAAAAGGAAAATGAAACTTTAGTGGCTATGTAGCAGTAGCTGTTATCAATAGCAGGCATTATCAATAAAGCTTTGTTTTCTTTCCCTGTACTGAACCACTGAGCTGTAATATTTTTTAGGAGGCCTACCAGTATTTCCAGGCTGGTCTTGAACCTTCTGCTTTAGCCTCTAGCTGTGATCCCAGGTCCAAACCAGTGTATGAGCACCTAGGTTGAAGAGAGGGAGATTATATTTTTCAAACAATGAATTTTTTGTCCTATTTATATAGTCCAGGCTGTCTTTTAACTCGTGTACATACCAAGGACTGAGATTGTGGGCATGCTCCAATATACCTGGCCTTTAAATTGTTAAATGCTGGCCATTTCAGTCATAAGAACCCGACTCCTTTATAGTTTCTTTAGTAGGGTTGTCAGTGGCAATGCAGAAAAATGTAGACTCATTAGACAAGTTGGCATCCACAGTCTCCAATGGTCCTAGATGTAAATCATGTTCAGAAGTTGATTGGCTACAGGCATGTTAAGGTTGAGATGCCATCGTTTTAGAAGGCTTCTTATATCCATTGGTTAGTATTCCATTTAAATGGGATGGATATAACAGAACTTTCAAGAATTGATTTTTTTCCTGCTCAAAATTATAAATCTGTCAAATGTATCAGTAAAGGAAGGGTACTGAACATTTGAGTGATTCTGGATAATTAAATGATGACTGATAACACTGGCTAGTTTGTGTCTCTTACCTAGCTTAGAGTAACCTAGGAAGAGTCTTAAGTTACCTTAGTTGTGTGTGTGAGAGGCACACAAGCTCACGCGCACACATGCCACAACCCATGTGTGGAAGAAAGAAGGCAGCTTGTTGGAATCAGTTCTTTTATCATGTGGATCTTGAGGTTGGAACTCAGACTGCCAGGCATGAACTTGGGAAAGAGCTGTATGAATTTTCTAGATGAGGTTGGCCTGTGGGTGTGTCATTAAGGAGGTTAGAGGATTGCTTTGGTTGTTAATTGATGTGGGAAGATCAGCTCACTGACAGTCCAGAACTGTGAAGAAAGTGAGGAAGCAGGCAGCATGGGTGCGTTCATTTATCTCAGCTCCTGACTGGTGTGTTGCAGTGAGCGTGGGAAGCTCCTGCGCTGACTCCCCACAGTGACGGACTGAACTGTAACCTGGGATTTTAAGGTGAACTAACCCCTTAGCCTCTAAGTCACATTTGCTCTGAGTGCTTAATGTGCATATGTCGCCATGAAGAGAGTTTCCTAGTTAATGCAGGAGGGTTATAAACACTGTTCATAAAACCACCTACTGACACTTTGGGAGTAACTATTATTAGGAACCAGTAAAAACTAATTTCATAGGAAGCCGTGTGGAAGACGTCTCATTCATTTGAGAGAAATTCCTCAACTAGAGATAAAGAGGCACAGAGAAGGATCTTCTGCAAATCACTGAGGATGAGATTCAGACTAATCCTCTGGCTTTCCCTATAGTGTCTAGTGAATTTGGAGGCACATATTGTCAGAATGAAATCCATGATGGACAGAGTCAAAGCCTACATGGGTCCTGGCATATCTAATTGAGAGGTACCCTGCTCACATGGAGGTGGTCCCAATACCCTTGCTAATATCTGGGGAGAGTGTGTGTCTCTCTGACCTACAGAAGATTAAATCAATATTTGTTCATTGATTTTTTTTTTAAAAGATTGTGGGCTGGAAAGATGGCTGAACACTTAGCTACTCTTCCAGAGGACCTGGGTTCTGTTCCCAGTACCCATACGGTGGGTCACAACCATCTGTAACTTTAGTTCCAGGGAATCCAAAGCCCTCTTCTGGCCTCATGAGCACTACATGCGTGTAGTACACAGACTTATGCAGACAAAACACCCAGATACTTAGATAAATAAATAAAAACAAAGATTTTTGAAGTGGGAAATGAGACAGCAATGGAGGAAGGCTGTGATTTTCTGGTAGGATCAACTGGAGAAGGTCTCATTTAGAAACTGCTGCACATCCTTCATGGTAGAAACCTCTTACCCTGGACTGCAAAACCTGGACTCAGGTGGTGCAGGACAATTCTGTATTCTGTCAATTATGTTTTAAATAAACACAGATTGGCCAGTAGCCAGGCAGGAAGTAGAGGCTAGGCAATGAGAACAGGAGCATTCTGGGAAGAAGGAAGCTCTTTCTGAAGTCCTGCCCAGAAACCGAAGAAACAGGATGTGACCTACCCCGCCGAAAAAGGTACCGAGCCATGTGGCTAACATAGATAA